>JAJEKB010020971.1:0-12235 GCA_022393335.1 Macrotrachela quadricornifera | reverse complement strand
ATATGAAAACATATGTGGACAGAACAGAAACATATGTAAACATATGTGCAGAGAGAAGAACGAAAGAAACCGAACGAAAGAAGATATAGGGTGAACAGAAAAGAAAAAGAAGATGACATACATCATCCTCTAACATCATCTACTCGTCGAGTTCTTTCGTTTGATATAATATAGTTAGAGTTTCGAATCAAAAAGTTTTTATAAGGCTGATTTGTCTATCAACCGTTCCCATCCTTTTAACTATATAAAACTAATCTCGGATTCAAAGAGTTAAAAAAAATTGTTGCTACACAATCGAAGACCTAAAGCGACTTAGGTATCGATGGACAGAAGATTCATACCCTTACCAGCATCTATACGCAAGTCCACACCCTCTTATTACAAGGTAAGTTATAAATAATTGTTTTCATCTAACGTATGACTTTTTGCTCCGTCCTTTTTCATTCAACTTCTTCGCTCTTTCTCTCTATATCGATCAGTTGTATATGTATTTCTAAATTATGTTAATTCGTGATTTTGTTTTTCTTCTATTTTGATACTAAAATATATAATTTGTTATCAATATTTTATATAAAAATAAGTGATTGTACTTAACTATCAGATCAATTATCGATAATATCGATACTTTTTAAGAATCTTAAAAAATTTCTAGAGGAGAAATATCGAGAATATTTTGTTCGACAAGAATATAAACCTATCATCATTTCACATATAAAAACATTGTAGAAAAATTGATGCTGCATCTATAATACCTTTTTCAAATCTTTTATTTCGATTCGATTTTATTCAATTAAAATTCTTTTCTCGCTGCATACATCTGGGAACATAAGTAGTATATCTCTTTTTTTTCTTTATGAAGATACAATATTTGTGTTTTAATCAGCCTACTTATATTTTTGTAGAAGAAAATTCTCAATCTCTATTTTAACGTAGAAAAATAATTTTTCTTCAAACTTGAAAATGACACAACAAAAGTGTTTTGTTATTTCTGCATTATTTGTTGTATAAAAACAAGATTTTAAGACTAGAAAATAGTTCAATATGAAATAGAGTTTTGAGAAAGAAAATAGTGCAATTATTTAACGTCACTATGCTGTACATCTAAGAGAGAACTCGGTCTGCTTCCATACAATCTCTGTTTCGTGTAAATATATTTACAATTCTTTTTATTATTATTGTTGATGATATACAATTCAAGAAGTTTTATTGATGTCGTATATCATCCAGGGTATTCTCTTCTCTTTTGTTGCATTCGATTGTTGTTGGTTCTTTGTCTTCATTTAATATATGTTACTTTTGCGTTTCCTCACTTATAATAAGTTATTGAGTGCATTCTATTCTTTCGATCCGACTGACCATTATCTGTTCTATGTTTTTCGTTGCCATATAGGACTGATTTTGTATGTAATCACTCTCTCCCTGTGTTCATCTCGACTTAATCACTCTTTCAGATCGTGTATATAATGTCATGATAATTTTGTAGTCAGTATTCTGTTTATACAAACTTATTTATCGTCATTTTCTTACTATACAAGCTTTACAACAATATTAATTTACAAAACAAAATATTATCGAAATCAGCAAGAGTCAAATGCTTCGAAGTATCGTAATTTCAGTATTATTTTTATGGGTTTGTTGTCAATCACAAGGTGATAGCGAAGGATTTTTTCTTTTGAATCTGATCTTCAATAATTCTCTTATCTTTTTCAGATGCTGAAAATCTTGAGTCCTGTTCAGCATATGGTGATCCTCATGTGATAAAGTATTTCTATCTCTTTATATCTTATTTTCTCTTTCTTAAATATATTTATTATAGATTTCCTTCGACACAAGGTGAAAGAGTTCCAGAAGTATGGTGTAAAGTATCCGGTGATGTATCACTCATAAAAAATGATTATATTGATTTTGATGTAGTAGTTGGTCCACAACCTTATGTCATTACTGGAGTATATTTTTATAAAAGAATGTGTATACCATAAAATTTTTTATTTTTATATCTAAATAGTTCAATTTGGTATTTTATAATGATGCTCATAAATTAACTTGTGTTATAAATGAAAAACAATTCTTATTAGAACCAGGAGCATGTGGAAAAGGTAACTTTATAAATTATATGTTAATAATAGCTTTTTTTAAAAATTCTAGATGTAACAATAAGTAAAAATGGAGATTTATTAACTATCGTCAATAAAAAACATGATATTACTGTTACTATAAAAAGATTTGTAAGTATACTTTATATAATAGAATTACTTAACAGAAAAAAAAATTATATTTACGTTTCTATTTTAGAATTGGAATAAAGATGATTCGCCTTATGGTTATGATATAACAGTTTTGCAACCTGCTTATTTAATACCTTCATCAACTGGTCTATGTACTAGATCATGTGATCCAAACACTGGTTTGTTATTAGAACGACAAAGACGAGCAGATGCCAATAAAAATTTAGTACAACAATCTGCTGAAAAAATATGCGAAATTGTTATATCAAAAGTTGTTCCCGAATTTAAAGTTACTTCATTAAATAGAATGAATATCGAAACAAAAAATGCATTTAGTGCATGTAAAACTGATGTTCAACTTACTGGTGATATAATAGTAAATAAACGAAGAATTTTTGATCGATTTAATATTCCATCTTTCTTTTAGTTTGCTAAAACTAATGCTGCAAATTTAGTTATTCGTTTAGCTACAAAGAACTTACCATCTAAAAGTAACACACAACAAATTTTAAATAAAGCTTATGAACGTAGCAAGGAAATCGAAGCACTTCTTGATAGTGCTTTGACAGAATTCTTGAAACAAACACCAAGCAAAGGTAGATTGATTTATTTTCAAGAGATTAATGTATGATAAATGTATTTTTTTAGATGATTTGTCACTTGTCGTTAAAGAAAACGAATCTGCTTCTATATCATGCCGTCGAACATATTCAGGAGTAATAAAAATTATATCAGCTTCATTGGAATCACGTTCACCATCATGCTCAGTGAATGTCACCTCGCGTGTAAAAGAACTATGTGCTTCTTCACCTAGACTTTGTCAATTCAAGGCATCAAATACTGAACTTCAAAATAATTCATGTTCTAATGGAGATAAACAATTAAAAATTGTTTATCAATGTGTAGGACCAAGACCCATTGTGTAACAGATAATATTTTTCTATATATTCTAATCTTATTCATCAAATAAAAATTTGAATATTTATAAATCTATCTTTTGATAATGAATAATCAATAGTTTCTATACTTTCTTAAGTTGTACTACCTTAAAATATCTCATTTGAAAGAAAAATTTTTTCGTTCTTAATGTATTACTTTTAATGAAAAAAAAAAACATAAAATTCCGAAAAATTTAGGTTACTTCTTTTGATACGATATAATCACTATTCAATTGTGCACATCATTTTGACTTATTTCGATTTGTTTTGAAAATTATTTTAATAAAAATGATATATAATTGTTTATTTCTTCTTGAATGTTAGAACTCTAGCTAAGAGATTTTTATTTGATTTAACATTCAGATTGTATAGATAATAATGAATGATGCAATGCATTACGTGTACGATGTATTTTCTCTTTTTTTATCTTCAACTAGAGACCTGCAATAGACTTCGAAATCCGGTTCCGATGGAGTTGCAATCGAGTTTGTTGAAAAAAATTTTGTCGGAACCAGTTACAAGTTTGACTTCGATATTTTTCTTTCATTTACCAAAACTTCATTCTATATATTAATAAATTGGAAAAATATATCATAATACTTCTCACGTAGCTTAATAATTATCTATGGGACAGAAAAATGAGCAAATCATTTTCTAGTTATAATACTCGAATGATCAAGTGAGATGAAAACATAACAACATTAGTCAAAAAATATATATTGATGCCATTCGAAGTACTACAACTGTCTTCACCATCAGTTCTCGGCTGTTTGAATATAGAACATTCTAGGCACACGGAATCCATGATAGAAACATATCTTCTACGAGTAAAAATATGGATTTTTTACGCATTCAAAGGAAGCACTCTTTTTTTGGAAAAAATAGAGTTTAAAGATGATAACATCCATAAAATGGCTTTTTTGTGTATTTAAAAGGTTGAGTACACTATCGAATCGATCAGTGTGCTTGTCCAGCCGTCCGGTCGTTTACACGATATCTCTTCGCAGGATAATTCGATGTAATGAAATTTTGCGCGTAGCATTGTCTCATCATTGTCCCGGTCGAGTTCGAAGATGAGAATTATATCTCAAGAAATTGCTGAATTATAATAAAAAATGTCATTAGTCCCTGTTTTTCTATATGAACATTGACGTAGCCTGGTTTTCGTAAAAAACTCTTCTCTCATAATCAAAACAAAAGTTCAACTATTATGTACCATTCGATAGAGAATTTCTTGGACTACAAAATGACATATAAAAAACATTAAGAAAAAACTGTAATATTGCATTCTAATATTGAGAATACTTTGAAGGATCACAATAATGCAGCTTCTTAACATGATTGAAGCCATTTAGCAGTCAGTTAAATTTCTGTCAACCACTTTCGTTAATACATTCTTTGATAGAAAATGATTTTCTATATGGTTTGATGAAAGTAGATCTGGTTGTCATTATTTTTACTTTTTGAAGTACATATAACACTCGAATTTTAAAAAAAACTCAAAATTTCGGAGTTGGAACCGGGTTTTGGAATCAAAAAACTTCACTCCGCAGGACCCTATCTGTAAATGTTCGTTGTCTGATTTGTTCATCTTGTTTCAATTGAGCATTTTCTTTAAATGCTTTTGTATTTCATTCAGCATTCAAAAATATGTTTGTTAACAGGTTTTGATTTTCTACACAAATTCTTAATAAATAATTGTCACTATACACTGCAGTCAATCGATTTGATTTAATACTACAAATGAAATTCAAATCCAGTCGCAATTCATTATTACTAAAGAAAAAAAGAAAGAAATCATTGACTTCGAAACTGCTGTAACAAATCATTTGAATTTTACTGGAACTGAATCTTGTTAGGCAACGAAAGTTCTTAAAACTGTATACCCTTTGATAAAAACTTTTCTTATTGGTCGAATCAAAATACAAAGATTTTCATTTCTAGAATTTATCGCAGTATCACGTTTATGTGATATGAACTTCTCTGAGAGATCAATAAACAAAAACACAAATCTATCTCGAAGCTATTTAAATAATAGAGAAATTAATACCGATTAAAAGTGAAAAATGAATTGAATGAAATAGTCAGTTATTTCAAAACAACTGATTAAGACATTTTGTGATAAGAAATACAATGAAGAATATTCAAGAGACAAATCATTAAAAAAGTCAGCCCGACAGTCTCTTTCTCTTTGAAAGAAGTTAAAAAAGCGTTGTAAAATATTTTCGGAAAAATGATATCAATTTCGATTAGATTTATTTACTTTTTCTTTTAAAAATTGAAACCATCTTCAAAGACGACAATGATATCTCGATCTCAGAAAGTAATTCATTTTTTATTTAGCAAACAAACTAATTTTAGAAGTCTAAAATATTTAATATACAAATATTTGTAAAAGATTCAAGAGAACGATCAATTTCTTTGTTTTTCTTATACGGTCGTCTTTAATTGATCTGATTCTGTTGCGATACTTTCGTAATTTAGTCATTCTAATGTTAATTCTGAAAGTATTTGTGTTTCACTTTACTTGATTATATTTTTTGGAGTCGTTCTTCAATCTAAGATATTTACCATAAAGCATTAAAAAGAATACGAATAACATATTTTTATAGTTATATTGAAATGTTTAGTCTAAAATAAAATGCTCAACATAAATGAATAAATCACCCATAGTTTGTAAAATGAATAACAAATGTCGCTCGAAAATATGTGCGAGATAAAAGAAAAACTAAATGCAACACGCTGAAGTCTTAGAATTCATCTAACTGAGATCGTAAAAATATCTTGCATTCCTTTTCTTATACTATGTATAAGATATGGATTGATCATTTGTTTCGCTAGGTATGACTTTGTACTTTATGCATAATGGTTAGTTCATCATTTACCTTTCTTATAATTTCATATAATAGCGATTAGTGGTGTAACCACCGGGGGGGGGGGGGGGGGGCACGGGGGTGCAACGCCCCTCCTATAAATTTTTTATGAAAGTAAATATTTTTTTTTAAGATTCACTACTTATGTTGTACATGCCATACGCATATCCACTATTGCTGTTTAGCACTGGTCAAAAAGACAAACGTATAGTGTGAAATGTGAAAGAAGTTGTTATTTCTCAAATACAAAACCATTCTAAATTATTTAGAATCAATCGCAGAGCTGGAAGAATCCAATATACAAATATTCGTCTACGTTTATTTAAACTAGCGTTCATAATTGTGCTAATATTCACAGTAATATGTATTCTCCTAAAACACAATTCAGACAAAGGATCAAAGTATTTAACTGCGTATTTAAGTAAATAATGGAGTGTAGTATATGAATAATTGCCACGACTACAAAAGAAATCATTAAATACCGGTAGATAAAAATAATTTATGTAAAATAGTATGTCGAATTTGTCAACTGTTAGACAATATTAGAATCAGCTGTTTTCATCTATCACTTTTGTGCATTCTCTTCTTGATGCTTTGATATTTCTCCTCTCATTACGTCATATATACTTTTCATTCTGTTATATTATCATGGGTATTGTCTCTTTTCTGTTTCTCTCCTTTCTACGGAATGGCAGATTTTTTCCGCGCTTTATTCTCTACGAAGTATTTTTCTTTGACTCACTTAAATATTACCATACCCACCGAATTGTTTAGAAGCCTTGTTACAGGCATATGGTTTGCATGCCTTCACATCAGTGGCATAATCACGGGGGGGAGGGGGGTGCACGGGGGTGCAATGACCCCTCTGTAAATAGTTTTGCCCCCGTTGTAAATTTTTCATTGAAACAGGACGGACTTTTCTATTTATTCACCGTGAGATAGTATGTTTGTGACCTTAGGGAACCTCTAATTTTACGCGCACAGCAGATAAAAACTTTTTAAAACAATTGTCATGAGTGTAGCCGCCTTTGGCGACGAAACATTGGAAATATACGGAGGGCTCAAAAGTAACCCAACATAAAGGATATCCTATAATAACAGATGATAAACTGTCCATGATACTTTTCATACTTTTTGTTTGTGTAGAGAGCTAGAATTTTTATTATATACGTATCTAATCAAGATCTTTATTCACCTAAAGTTTCAGGTCTCTTCACAATCAAAAAGTATGAAAAGTACTATGAACAATTTATTACCTGTTATCATAAGATATCTTTTACGCCTGGTTACCTTTGAGCCATGCTGTAGATGTGTAGAATCGACTTCTGAGAGTTTGTCCGACTAAAACTGAAATCTGCTTAAAATCTTTGATCCTGTCAAAATGGTGAAGTTTCAAGTAAGATTAAATTTGAGACTTTCGAAACCTTGATATTTTTAATGAATATTCGGACAGTAATTCCATCAACTTCGCAAAACTGATATCTTAGGTGTTTTCAAAATTTCCAAGATTTTTAGATTCAAAAAACCTATCTTTCTGACAGTTCTAGGCCGGCAATTAACCCATTGGAGGCGATTCGATTTTCTTAGAAAGTAATGTATGACACAGGGTAGATCGCTGCATTTCATATATCATATTTTAATATTTAAATACGTTTTACTAGAAAACAACGTATACTAAAAGATGTAGCGGGATAAGCTCTACAATCTACATAATAAAGATTTTTTCAATAGTGTAGTTTTTGTTTTCAAAAAAAGTAAAACTTTGTGCGACCAATTTTTGAGGTTGCGAATATTGATCGCACAAAATTATGCGTTTTCTTGAAAATAAAAATTACACAATTCAAACAAGCTTTACTATGGGGATTGTAGAGCTCTTCACACTGCATCTAATGGTATGTAGTTTTTTTTCTATTAAAACATTTTTAGACATTAAAACATGAAATATCAGGTGCGACCATTTATTCCGAGTCACCTGTCAGCTTTAAAATATAGTGAGACCCAACGATGGGTCGTATCGCCGCAAACGGGTCAATGAGTTTGCACATCTCCAACTGTGATATTTTTTGTAAAGTCCTTGCAAAAGGAATTTTCATATTTGAAACCCTTCAATTTTAATAATAGTCCCCAGCGTGGTCGATTTCGCCGGTAAAAGCTCTGAGAAACTCGTGAATTTCATAGACAATACTCTTCTCTCCAAATAGATTGTAAGGGAATTTCGTAAGATATTACGGATTTTGGTCAACTTTGAACACTTCCAATCCCATGAAAAAATTTTTCGTTCAGTATGTACAACGCTTGATGGGGCATTGCTCCCTCTGTAATTTTTTCCTGGTTACGCCACTAGAAAGAATCAAGAGTCGGAGATAATTTAAATGAAAGTAATCAAATAACAAAAAGCTTGATCATCTCTAAACATCTTTGAAAATAATAATGTATTTCATTTAGCTTTACCCACTGATAATAAAAGAAATTACTGAGACCTCAGAAAAGGCTGTTCTTATTAGAAACATTAGCTGTAAATCAAATAAAATATTCTCACATTTACGTTTACTCTTATCGTAATTTTTATTATAAATCTCTGAATTTATAAACAAACATCTTACCAGTTCATCTTAAATAGTCTAGATGACGATAGAATTTAATGAATTCATCAATAATAAATTAAATGTTTGTATCAAAATCTGAATAAATACATTTCACAAGTACTCCGTTAAGTTTTGTTTCTTATGTTGTTGAATGCAATTTGTAGGTAAGCATGATGTTTGTCTTTTTGCCACAATATTATTTTCAAACAAATATAATTATAATGGTGACGGTACTGATGATAATGATACAAGTTAAGACTTAAAGAAGGAATCGACTCACGTCAGGATCTTCTAAACGACGTACAGTAAAACCTCTCATACTGAACATCCTTCTTTTATGAAAAAACCTGTTATACTGAACACTTTCCGATCTGTCCAAGCGCTTTTTGCTGGTTTTGATCCTTTTCCTTAGTGAAATCTTTGCGATTCTGAATGTGAACGCATTTTTCTGGTCCCGAGTGTATATTTTTTCCTCTACAATGTGATCGTTATAAGAAGGCATCGTTAAACTTTGAACTAACATAATGTATTTCATCGGCTATTTTTATAATTGGCTCAAAGGGAAACATTGAAACAAATAAAAAAATTTTAATCTTGTCTATACATAATTGAATTATACCTTTTGTGTTTCTGTTAAATTAATAAATATTGTAACTCGTAATGAATTTTGTTTATAAGAAAAAATAAATCTTATAAAATGGAAAGAAAATGGACTTTTTCACCGAGCATTAAGTGAAAAATTTCATATTTCAATTGGAGCTGTTTCAATATTTTAAAAAGAAAGCTTAAAAATGAATCTAATCAAGGTATTAATACACAGGTATATGAATGGTCTACCTTTACTATACAAATTTAATGAATAAAATTCTCTTCATTAATAGTAAAAGCTAAAAATATGTTATTTAATTTGAAAAAAGTTTTCTTTATGTAATCCTCCTATGTGATAACCCCTTCAATCTGAACGATTTCGGAAAGTTTCGCCGGTGTTCACCGTAGAGAAGTTTTCTGTATATATATTCATGTAGCATGAGACAGCAATTTATCCATGATATCAAATTCAACCATTTTAGATAATGGTTTCATGGTTTTCGATGTCGAGTGTTATATTACAAGTAGCGTGGATCGGAATAATCCACTAGATCACTGATTATAGATTCAAACTACTATCCTACAAACACACAGCCATTTTTTGAATTAAGTCTTGACCATAGAATCAAGCTGATAAAGATAAGTTTTATAAGATTGAAAAAACAAGAAAAACTTCTACCTTTTGACTAAAAAGGTATTTGAAGCGACTTTTTATCGAAAAAAACAAAGATAAATTTTTGCGCCATTGCTTTTCTATCATATGTTACTACCTAAGTACTAAGTTTAGCTATAATTCAAAGCAATCATTGATAACCAACAGGCAACCAAAAATTCAGGTTTATTTTTACCTTCGATTTTGAGCGATCATTTTCTTGAGCAAAAATTATTCAAAATGACGTAATTATCATTTGGCTAAAATAAGATCAATTGTTTTTCACTCTATTTTGATGGTAATGACTGTAAAACGTGTTTTTCACATGTCTTAAATAGAAATGCATACTTCTATTTCTTTTCTCGACTTCTCTACTCAATAAATGGCAAATATAGCACTAGGTCAGTCTTTGACATATACATTTTATACTTCAAGAGATGATATCAATTCATTTGAACTCACGTAAAAAAAATTCTAATAACTTAAATTAAAGTCAATTATCTTATAAGTAAAACTCGCTTGAAATTGGTCTGTTTTAATCCAATTCAAATCTAAGTCTTCAACTTTATAGATAAATTTTATTTGCCTTTCAATAAATTTTAAAAATAAGTTTCAATCGATCAGATCATACTAATCGTTTACGAATCAATTAAAAATGGCTAAACAAATGAAATCTATCTTGAAAATTAAAAAATTGGATTTTAGTCAGAATTAAATATCACCATCTATAACGCTTTTTTCAATGAGAAAAAAATGGATTTCATTCTACTTCGTCGTCAAAATTCTTTACATGAACTATTCATTTTGTAATTAATAACATTCAATCTGGTTTCATGATGCGAACGTTTTGCAAATTTGATCTAGAAAATAAATAAAACTAGAACATTCTTTTGGTTCGATAGATAATTCGACTCATCTCTCATACTGTAGTATACATCAACATCGAGATTATGTGTAAATTCACGAGAATTTTAAAAATTTCTACATGAGAAAATCTATTGCTATCACGGACATCTGCACTATGGTGTGCGTCAAGCAGAGTTGTAACCGATACCGATTACCGGCCGATCCGGTTCGGTAGAAGATTCTTTACCAGCCGGTAAAAACGATTTTTTTTCTATCAGCCTGGTACGAATCTTTTAAAAATTTTTGCATGTTTTTCTTGAAAAATTTGTATAAAACTACGACTTTTTCGAAGATGAAAAAATTTTTACTAATCTGAAAACTATTTTTAGGCGAAAAAATGTTTTTCTCAGATTGTTGTGTTTAGCCAGAATCTATCATAACAAACTCTTCATACTTTGTGACGAAGCTGCCATATCGAGTTTTATTATTACTATAAAAGTGAATAATTGCTGAGTATATTTCCTCTATTGTTTATACGATAAATTTACATAGACATAAGGGTGAACGATGCGAGATTTACGTGAAAATTAGATATTATACATAATCTATCCATGTAAAAATTTTGGTTTAAAAAGTTACTATTAGGTACTTTTTTTATACTTTTTGACCAAAAAACGGTATTAAGTACTTTTTCAAGTGACAATAGTATGAAAAAGTGCTACAAAAAAGTGAAAAACAGTGAGACATATTACTTTATTCTACTTCATTAATATTAAAAGTACTTCAAAATGATTTTGATTAACTTATTTTTTTGCTCGGGTATTGATAACAATCGTGCTTCAAGAACAATTATTGAATTTGAAATGCTTCCTAACCGAAATTTTTTAATTCTTGGCTTGCGTACATCTCAAGATGCGTTCATAGAGCATGACATCCCTCCCTAAGATGTTCATTTTTCCCATGAACATGCCTCAAGAACGTCGACTAGTACAAGTATAAAATTTGTAGTTACATGAAGTTTTGCCTTCGTTATTAGACACCCAGAGACAGAAAACTGATGAGAACATATAGGAGAAAATATTTTTAAAAAAAAGACTTATATTATCATCATTCTAATTAGAACGAAGACATACGTAATTGAGGAGTTGATTTGACTGTTATAGGGCCAGAAAAAAGAAGAGTGATTGATGCCGGTATACCGACCGGTTACAACTTTGGCGTCAAGTATTTATAGAAATAAGACTATTTCATAGAGATTGATCAAATAAACTTGAGCTCAAGCCAAAATTCCGATCTCCCAGCTGAAAAACGAAAGTATTTATTCGATTGATGATCAACCCATAAATAATTTAAACTTTTTATATTCGTCCAATTAATAGAAATGCTATAGATTTTCTCTATTCAAATAAATTAATAGAACAATATTTCCAAAAAAAGAAATTATTTATATCGTTTTTTTGTTCTGCAAAAAAAAACATTTATTTGGTCTTTTAATTTATCACAATATTCCACTTCCATTTAAAAAAAA
>JAJEKB010020968.1:0-30789 GCA_022393335.1 Macrotrachela quadricornifera | reverse complement strand
CATATTCAACACATTGCCATTTTAATCCCATAAATATTCCATAAAGAAAATGATTTTCATCTGAATAATATGTATCATTACCATTTGAATAAGCTGCAACATTTGATGATGCTATTCCAACAATATCATTATATGGTGCAAGTTTTTTTTCTTTAATAGATCGTCTTTCTATTTAGAAAAAATAATTTAATTTTTTATTTAGATTTTCTAGAATTAAAATAAACTAACCTATTAATAATTGTTCATATGGTAATTTAATAGAAAATTCATCTGATTCGAATGGTCTAGATAAAGATGAAGATTGAGAATATTGATAAATAACCGTTAATAAACAAAATAAAAAAATAAGTTTTATTAATAGACGCATTCGAATAACAATAGAACGATTATTAATAAAAAATGGCATTAGAAAATGAAATATATTTATAAAAAAATTCTGTTGGTTTTTTTTATTATACGAATAGGAATAAAGCAGAAAAAAAATAATCTCGATAGAAAGCGCTAACGTTCAGTTTTTGTGTTACAATTAAATAAAAATATTATTTCAAATTTTCTTTTTTTTTTTAACTGTATGAAATTATATATCTTCTTTTAAATATAGATTTCTGTCTCGCTATTATAATAAATTAAAGCAAAAAACGATTAAGTCAAATGATTAAAATTTGACAAACTTTAGTGATATTCAATTTTTCATATTCTAAAAACATTTATTTTTCTAGTACAAGAATATCTCTATTATTTTTTTAACTATGAAATATTTTTATTTTTCAATATAAATTGAATATTGATGAATTTTACTAAATAAATTTCGTATAAAAATTATCTATACATACTTATTAACTTCGACGTCAATCATAGGAAATGTTTTACTTCTACAGAATATTTGTTTTAATGAAGGTAACTATATCAATGAAGCGGAACATGTTTATCTATTCTATCTTATGCTTTTTAATGGCGTATTAATCATTTCTCATTAATGATGTTTTTTATTTTACGTCGAAAATATTTTTTTCAAAATATGATAACATACAAAAATTTAATTCATTAAAATTTTACTAAACTAATATTAATTTTCTCAAGTTGTTCTATTGTATTTTCTTTTCTAAGAAAAGGTCATCTTACCTCTCCAACATAATTAATCAAAGTGTATATGATGAAAATGAATAAAACATCGATTGACTATATATAGAACGAATGATTTTTATATTATTGTTAATGTATATCGTTTTATTGAAAAATTTCTCTAGTTGAATTGTGAAACCTTGATTATAACAATTCTATTAATAGAAACAAAGATATCAGGCAATAATATATATGTATATAAAGCACGCTATATGTCAGAAAGTATACTGAAGAATTCTTCTCATATATTTTAGTTTCTCTTTCATCTAAAAAAAACTAATCGGAAATGTAGATTAAATCTATACATGTAACTATAATTTTTCAAACAGATTTTGAATAAAATGAATATCAATTTCACTACAACTTGCTGACTTGATATGTACATTTATAGTTAATACTATATCTTATATTTAATCGTTAAAACAAAAAATCAATTAATCAATGATGAAAAACTAACATATATTTATTTTTAATCTTATTTTATAAAAAATCTTTTCATAGAATTTTTTATCTTAGAAAACAAGTTTTTGCGTTCGAATGAAATATGTCTACACATCCCCGCATTTGTTATATTATAATATTGTTTCGAGTGTATACTTAGATATATTCATTATCGATACCATAAAAAGAAGAAGGCAAAAAAAAAGATATAATGCTTGTGTTGTTATAGTATATGTTATTTGTACTCTTTTCTCTTATGTATTACGATATAAGTTAAACTAAAGAATGTCTAAATTGACATTATTAAAGAAGAAAATAACTGTTCCATTGTCACCAGCATTATTTGCTTTTGGTGGAGGAACAAAACCTGTTTCACAATTATTATTTAATAAATATGATAAAGATAAAAGTGGTTAGTTTTTAATGTTCATTGATGTTAAATTTTTTTTTAATTTCTTTTTATAGGTTTAATATCAATAGGTGAACTTCGTTTTCTTTGTTATGATATGGGTTATTTTTTATCTGATGATCAATTTAATTGGGCATGTACATTAATTGATAAAGATGGAAGTGGTGAAATAAATTATACGGAATTTTCATCATGGTGGCAAAATCCATTACGTTTTGATCATCTTTTATTAACTGATGAACAATTAAATAAATTACATAAAATAACAGAATTATTTCGTTTATTTGATAAAAAAAATCAAGGTCATCTTGATAAAAAACAATTTGAACAACTTTTTAAAGAATTAATTAAACAAAATATAATGGAAGAATATCAAGCAAATCAATTTGATGAAATTGATCGAAGTAATGATGGAAATATTAATTTTAATGAATTAATTGCTTGGTTTTATGATCAAGGAGTTTTACAAAAAATGGGTATTTTACCAATTAAGAATGATTCAGAACAAAATTAAAATGGTTTTTTTTTTTCAGTTACTTTTGAATATTTGTTTTTATTTTTATTCAGGCTTTTGTATAATAAATAAATTTTAAATTATATATTAGACTATGAAATATGTTTTGTGGATTATTTTTAGTAATATGTAAATATTAAAAATAAAGGTCTATAGAAAATTTTGACAACAGAAAAGAAAAAATAAGTAAATATGTTTGTGATGTTAATACCCGTGAGTTTCATACTTCCATGCATATATTTTGAAACACAACATTTATATATATATATATTTGCCATTTTTTTTTACACGTGAAAGATATATACATTTATATACTATATCAGTCAAAAAAAAAAAAGAACGAAATGTAAGTATATTTTTACATTATCATTTTAGCATGATAAGTTATATTATGAATGAATAGTCGTTGATATAAAACGTCAACTTTTGAAATAAAAATATTTTGTCTCTCTCTCTTATCAAATTATTATCTAATGACTTATGATATATTTTGAAATTATTCTTCATGAATAAATAAATTCATAATATTTATCAACAGTTTATTTTATAATCTATTTTCAAAAAACTGTTTGCTAACTAAATAAATATATTTTATTTCATTTAACGAATTTAATTAATTAAAGTAAAAATGAGTGCAAATGATCCAGGACATATTAGTAAGTAGAAGTAAATAATAAATAAATATAAATTGATTTATTATAGATAATCTTGATAGAATACAAATTCAAGCTCTTAAAGGCTTTTGGTTAAGTATTGGAGATTATATTCGTGGTCATGAAAATAAAATTGATTCATATTATGAAGCTGAACTTTTTCTTGCAGTTGGGTATGATAATCCTGATGCGCTTTTACTTCGATGGCTTCGTGCTAGAAAATGGGATATTCCTAGTGCTTTACGACAACTTATGGATACGATTAAATGGAGACATGAATTTGGAGTTCAAGATATATTAGCTAAAGGTGAAACTCATCTTGACTATGATGAAATTATGACAGGCAAAACTTATTATATGGGTTTTGATAAAATTGGTCGACCAGTAAATTATGTTTCTGTTAGAGATCATGTAAAAGGACAATTTCCAATTGAATCAACTGAGAAATTAACAGTTTTTATTATGGAAACAGGTCGAAAATTACTTCATCAACCAAATGAATCTGTAACAGTAATATTTGATATGACTGGTTTTGGTTTAAGAAATATGGATTATCAACATTTAAAATTTTTTATTAATGTTCTTCAAAATTTTTATCCTGAATCATTTGCACTTGGACTTGTTATAAATGCACCATGGATATTTAATGGTTGTTGGTTTATAATTAAACCATGGTTAGATCCTGTTGTTGAAAGTAAAATTCATTTTTTAAATAATCTTAATGATTTACATCAATATATTGATCCATCAGCTTTACCTAATCGATTAAAAGGTCCTCAACCAGGTTTTAATTATATACCACCAACTAATGAAGATTTAGCTATGTTAAATGCTTTTCGAAATGATAAACAAGGAAAAATAAAAGCAGAAGAAATGCATCGAATAGCTGTACAAAATTATCTTCATATTACTCATCAATGGGCTAATGGAGATGATACAGATGATATTTTAGAAAAAAGAACAAAAGCTACAAATGAATTAAGAGATGCATATGAACAACTTGTTCCATATATTAATACAAGAACTCATTATCATCGTAGTGGAATAGTTAATGAACCAATATTTGATATTGCTTATCGAAAACTTCAGGAAAATAAATAATTAATTTTGTAATGATAAAATTAATTTCTTATAAACGAATTTTTTTTTACTTAAAACTATAAAACGAATGATTTTTTTTTAAATATGAAATGTATATTTAATAGGATTTAATGTTTGTTTAGTTTTTATATATATGGATATATTTTAGACAAATGAGAACTAGTATTTGATATTCTTTCGGAATATGAGCTTTAAAATGATTTGAAAAAGTTTTCTGCACAGTTTTGTATTTTCACTATTAGAAGTCGTAATTAAACGTAACAGTCATTCCACAAAACGAACTATACGAGACTCTTTTTTTGTCGTTTATCAACATTCGTCAATTTTCATTTTTAAATTATTGACTTTTCAATCGAAAGAGTTTAACGTAGAGAGTAACTTCTGGTAAAATATAAATAAGCTTACTTGAATAAAAAGAAGGAAATAAATTGTTTTTACATCGATCCTATCTGCATTATGTAGCCTCTGACGAGTTATGAATACCCTGAAATGTCCTTGCATCAATACATTATTAGTGCTGAAATACTGCCCTTTTTAACAGAATGCTGTTGTCCTTCTTAAAAACATCAGAAAAACTCACTTTCAAATTTAATTTGAAACTTTGCACAGAGATAGACTTTGACGAGACTAGTGTATTTTGAAAGTTTGAAATCTTTTCGTTACTCCTATTCTCAAATACCACTTTCAAGGCAGTCTTTTCGAAGGATATTGCAGCATTCTGTTAAAAAATGGAGTATCTTAACATTAATAAACTATTGGCTAGAACTCTTTTCAGAATATCCATAACTTATTAAGGCCTGCGTGATGTATATAGTTCCGACATAAAAGTAATTGAACAGTCCGTTGCTTTTCCTCGTTAATTCAATATGACATTTACCCAATTATGCAATTTTTGCGACAAGAAAGTTAGCAAAAATCTATTGTTCATCGTCCAAATTAATCTTTCCGGCTTTATAAAGGTTTGATCATACTCTCAAATAAAATTATATAAAAAATATTTTGAGTTTATATTCGTGTATAATAATTTCGTAAAGTTTTTATAGAAACAATTATATAAAAATTAGTGTTCAAATAAAATTAAGATGAAAATTAAAATAATTTATTGACGTTTCTATACAAAATTGACTTTCTTTAGAATTTGTTATTATATACAGTATTGATGTTTTATATGTATGTATATAATTTTTTTCTTTTTTTTTACATCATTTGTTTTTCTTTTAATGATAGAGGCATGGATACGAGAGGATAATGAAACTGGTATGAGATAATAAGGTTTTCTCATCCATACTATGATCATTAGAAGCAAAAGAAATGGAACAAAACGAAAAGAACGATATGCCTAAACATAAAACATCAATACTGTATATAATAATAAATTCTAACGAATGCCAAGTCTTTTATGTTAAATTAGACTTTTATCAAATTCTTATACAGGGTGGTCCAAAGACCAGTTTACCGATATTCAAAGTTCATATCCATAAAGATATGACTAGAGAAATTCTCTATTAAGTATAGCATTTCTTTTACCAATCTGTAGAAGAGTAGAATTTTCTTGATGAGATTAGTATTAATAGATAACAAAGGGTCATTCTAGACGTATCTTTATGGACATAAACCTTGAAGATAGTTCTATCATTGATTAACAAAATTAGCTTGCTTGCTCGATTCCTAATGGAGATATTTTTTTTTTCTTTTTGATGATTGTGTGTTTATTTTAATTTTATCTATATGTAATTATTGATAGAAAAACTTTATTAAATAAATTCTCATTATTTAATTTATTTTTATAAATGATTTCTTCATATTAAGACATATGAACAATTAAATAATTTATTTTTTATTTATTTGCTTTAATCGGAGGTATTGTTTCAAATTGTTTTGGTGAATTTTTTGATGTAAAAATATAAGGATGAGCATGTCTTTCGATGAAATAATCGACAAATAGGACCGCCTGCATTAAGTAATTCAACATTACGAATATCAAATACAAGAACAAGATTAACAAGAGCATGTGGAATATTATTTTGAAGAAAATATAATGTTTTATTGACATGTTTAGTAAAATTCTTTGGAGAATGTTTGTCTAAATCTTTACAGAAAACACATAAATCATTAGCCTATACACATATATAAAATATTTTCATATAAATTTTTTTTTAAACTTTCAAATTTACTCCAGTAAAGATTGTAATTAATTTCCAATCATTTTCTAAATTACAATCTTTAGATGAATTAATTCGTTCAAGAAGAATCTTAGCTTGTTCAATTGTATCATAAGAACGAGCACCTGATTTAGCTACAAATTAATATAAAATAAAAAAATTTCACAAGATTTTAAAGACTTACCAACATTAAGATTATTATGTGAAGCATTTTGTCCGTTAAGAAATATAACTGATGTTTTTGTTGAATAACCTTTCAATAAATTATTATATTGACGAAGAATATTCGGTAAAGAAAGAGATCGATTAAATGTATAATCACCACCAATTGACCAAGATACACCTATTTTTTTTAATATTATTATTTATTAATATGAAATCTTAAAAACACAAATATTTACCTCGATTTTCGAACATTAAACCAAGTGGTGTTATTGCATGAACTCCTAAACCAGCAGTTAAACTATCACCTAAAGCTGCAACACATTTAATATCACTTGGTCGAAGTTTATGTACTGATGTTGGAATAACGTTTTCATCTTTCGCTGGAATAGGACATGGAAAAGGACCAGGTGATTGACCATACAAATAATCTGGTTGTGAAAATAATTCAAATGACCATTTAGCATAATCTTCAAGAAATTGTTCATCTTGACTAAGTTCTTCAATAAAAGCAATATATTAAGTTGTATTTAATGAATAAATATTTTCGAAAACTAATGTATATATTGCCAAACAAATATATAAATATCTCATTCTTTTTACCGATATTTCGAATATGTCTAAGGCACCATTTTTAACGAACTTCCTTTATATGAATACAAAATCAGATAATAGATAAACAATATCATAAGGTCTATTAAGTATGATATAATCAAAGTTCACATATTAATGATATGAAATCTGAATATGTCAACAAAAATACAGATAATTAAATATGACACCTATAAACATTTTTTGCTCTTATTATTTTCACCTAGTAATAGTCACGAACTTAGAAGACCTATATTTTAATAAAAGTAGAGCGCAATGACTGTAATGTAAAGTACACAGATAAAGATAAAGATATTTCGTACTTTTCTGTTTTTCTGCGAAAAAAAAATAAACGACATTTTGTGAGTTTTTTATATGAAAATTATCTCATAATGTTTAATTTTCAAATATACCATTAGAAAGAATATTAAAAATTGAATAAAGCTTTATATTTTTGTTTCATTAATACTCTAATAATAATTAAATAAATTAACATTTAAAATGGAGACTTCAGAATTCTTAAAAAAACTATGTATTTTGTAGAGCAAATTTTTTTTGTATCAAATGATATCTTGCAATCTGTTACATAATGTTTATCTTATCATATTTAATGTTTCGAGAATATTTGTTAATCGAATAAGCAAAAAGAATAGTTGGAAGTATTTTCAATATTTGCTATCTACTTTACATTGTCCTATTGGTAACGGATGAAAAAGGATAACCATTTACTTAATACTTTCATCTTCTGAAAAACTTTCTATAGAAAATTTTAACGAATGTTGAATGTCACAAATATAATAGATTTATTCTTGAATGGAATAGTAAAATATGGCACGTATCTTGCAGACTAAGATAAAATATTAGTAAGTTTAATAATAAAACAATGGAATAATTTTTGTTGTTGTAATAATTTTAAATAAAGTCTTGGGTGAAATGCGAATTTCTTGTTCCTCTTCAAAGATTCAACGTAAGAAAAGTTTAAGTCTTTTAGTTTGAAAATAATAAAAAATTGAACAATAGTATTTCCCTAATAAAGATGTACAGATGACATTATATTCATAATTATTTGCTACCAGTTCAATATTATCGATTACTAATACATAAGTATAAGAAAATTTTATGTTATCTAATATCATTCGTGACGTGAATAAATTTATCTTACCAGTTTACTGTAAAAATATGTTCCATAGTAACTGAGAATAGTTGGTCGATGACAGTTGTCAGATTATTTCTTGACATAGGAGGCTAAAATGTTATCAGTCATATCCAAACATAATGTGCAATTATATCTAGCTTCTTTTAGAATTAGTAACAGATTTTATTTTGAATAACAATGACAGAAACATGAAATACTATCAATGCTTTGTAATAGAATTTAACATGTCATAAAACTATTCAAAGTACTAGTCACATGGTTTGTAGCATAATTATCTCATGAACATAAAGAGTCAATGGATAGTATTATTATATTTGCTAATATACAGAGAATTAAAAGCACGAAAATAATAATCTAAAATAAGGTGCACGCAAAGCAAAGTTGCAGCAAAATGATTTTTTCGATGCTTTATATATCATTCGATAGAGAATTTCGCGGCGAGCAAGAATATATGTTTCCTGGAGTTTTTCAAGCTTCCTTTCCATTCGAAAAATCGAAAAAACTCAACAGATTTGACATATTCAATTTTTCACCTTTTCTCAGTAAATTTCAATTTTCAAATTTTTCTTTTAACTCAGACTATTCTCATTGATATATTCTTGTTCAACTTTGAAAACTGAATCAGAAAATTGATTAGAAGCCATTATAGACCAAAACGGCTATTCCCCAAACGCATCGAAATCCAAGTCACCAAAATCTCACCAAAAACTCATCAACTATTTTTCACATGATTCGATTCGTAAGATGTTTCTCTTCAAAGTTATACGTGCAGTTTTTTAAAATTCTTTTCCATTGCGGAGAAAATCAACTAGTTCCAAAAGATCAAAGAATTTCACTAGTATTTCGAGGTTTCGACTATCAAAAATTGTATTTCAGAAGAAACAAACACGATATTCATAATCAGCATAAAGAACTGCATTGAACAACACATATTTTATCAAAAAATATTTTTCCTCAAAAATTCGACTCATGACGACCAGAGGACAGAAAACGAGCTGAGGGGAATATGTCGAATTTTTGAGGAAAAGTTTTTTAATAAAATATATGTTGTTCAATGCAGTTTTTTATGCTGATTTCGAATATCGTGTTTGTTTCTTTCGAAATCTAATTTTTGATATTCGAAAACTCGATTTGTGTGATTTCTAAAGATATTCAATCACTATGGGAGTTGAGCCAATGATCACTAGATAGGGTCGACTACAGCGTCATCCATGCTAGCTTGACTCCCGAGGTTTTTCATTCTTACAATTCAGTGGCAAAAGATGTGTCTTAATGAGATCTATATCTTATAGAAAAATAAGCCTAAGATCTCGTGCATCAGGTGAGAAAAATCCAAAATACCACCTCCCGTAGTGTAATATTGCTTTGAATTTTCTCAGTTTTTGAATTGTATCACTTCTTTTTTTTTAGTTAAAGCTTGTTTCATATTATATTTCATATTATAAACTCATGTTAATTAAGTCAAAGTGTGGTACAAATTGTTGAGGATTATCTTGAAAACGTAAAAGAGCATCATAATGGGTACCATTGCACCAAATACAAAATCCTAATTTATTCATAAATAAATTCATCATTTTCTGAAGAAAATAAACAAAAACTAAAGAAAATCAAAGCAAGAATTATTATATGTAATGAATATTTTTTCTGGTCAATAGTAATTTACGGACTTAGAAGGTGCCTAGACTAAATCAACTTAAAAGTTTCAGATCCGGATCTGGATTCGTACCCGGCGAGCTGTAGTCGACACATTATAGGATGACTCATACGTCCTATTCACTTTTTGAAGTATGTATAACTCTCGGATTTAAATCCGAGGTTTTCGCATTTATTTACAATGAATATAAGAAATTATTTCCATCTCTCGATTTCATTTTTTAAGGGAAAGAGCCTACTATCCATGCGCCTCAATATACAGCACGGTTTGTAGCATTCGCCTCTTTTCCATCACTATCAACATCAATGTTGAGTAGAACTGCTACAATCGCTTCTACGTTTTGTCTATCGTCACACGAGACTAAAGTACACTTCGTTTAGTTAAAATAAATATTGGAAAACTCAAAGTATGTTGCGAATTTTCCTTTTCAATATAGTATTCTCAGCGAGTGAAAGGTAGACATTATGCTATTTGTCCAACATAAAGTCAATGCAAAAAGCTGACTACCTTAAGTAATGTTAGTTCTTTTTCTAGGGAGTTATGAAATTGTGCCACGATAGAAACACAATAATCACCAATATCTGTATGATGATGAGAATAATCATACATGTCTTTCTCAATTTCTTAAGGATAAGATTTTATGTTGTTGGCTGAATTGTGAAAACTCCAAATATACGTTGCTCCCATATCATTTCAATTCGGCCATTTAGGAGGATTAATAAGGAAGCCGTTAGAACGTACTATTAGCACAATATAAAAAGAAAATGAGAGTTTACTTTCTGTCCATTCTAAACGCAAGATTTTCAATGTGCACCTTATATAACAACTGAGAAGTCTTTAATATATTACCTGTAATCATGTCCAACTATTGATCAGATTTTAACCACAGAGAAATTCAAAATGATCGAAATTTTCACTTTTACGATCCGAAAAAATTATTGGGAATAGCTGTAAATGCAGTCATTTTGAATTCGGGCTCGTGGATGTGCTCAATAGTTTTAATCGTTTATTCTTTCTTTTTTTTTCTCCTTTTCTTCTTTAAGATCCCTAATTTTATTACTTAAAATGACCGAACTACGCACAATAGCACTGCGTATACGAATCTGACTATTATCACTATCATTAACATCAATATCATGGAGAGTTAAATCTAAAACTTGCAAATGTTTCTCAGTAAATGGCTTAGCAAGTAGGATTTTCTCTATATTTGACATTAAGCTATGTTCCCTCTCTTCGCGTAATTCTGGATCCCTGCGACTAGCTGTTCTATCTAATGTTACTGTAGAAGTTTTAGTATTGTTATTAATAGTTTTGATTTGGCTGTTAATATCTTGCTGATGATAATATCGACGATATTGATGATGCATATTATTATTTTTAACATTATTGCGATCATTACTATTAGTACTATCTACGCCATTAAAATCATTGTCATTATCATTATAATCACTGTTAATATCAGTACTATTATTTAATGACAATTTTTAATGATGTTGTTAGTTTTCTCTTTCATTATAATTTTCTTCCCACTAAATATTAAGAGGCTGTAAAGGAATCATTAGAAAACTATGATCCGTAGTAGCTAGGTGAGTGATGTTAGTAATTCTACTTTAGTCTGTATATTGACATATAAGAGAAGATAATATAGGTTCAGATTCAAATAATGAATGTGTATTTTCACGACAAAATACGAGTGATTCCGATAATAAAAATAAACAAATGAAAACTGGGAAAAACTTGTTCACATGGTCAAACGAGAGAAAGAGGATAGGTAAGAAGAAGAGAAAAATATATATATATATCTGAAAATATAGAATCTCACATAGGTTCCATAAAGAAGAACGAAAAAGGTTAGCGGTAACAATGTAATATTTACTGACGCTGACGGATGTTCAATACCGGGGATCTTGAGGCGAAACTGAGAATGTACGATAATGCAGGAAAAGAACAAAGCTTGAAGAGTTTCTTCATATTCTCATTTGCTGGTAGTGATCGATAGATGTAGCCGATGTTTTACACGCATGTCTGCTTACCATAAGCATTAGTCAACAACGTCAAAATCTAATTGCCTGATAAGACCTGAAGATACTCATTGAGTTGGTAGTTGAGATGTGCGATTTCGGTCTAAGACGAATCTTGTTGGTGTATTGTAGAGATAACATCACCACCCAAAGACCTGATACCAGAGAATAATCAACGAATGAACACCATGTTTTCACTACAACATTCCAAAGAAATATGAATCTAGTACCGTCTCACATCATTAGTATTCAAAGAAAAACTATGTAGTTCTTACTTTCTATTATATTATTATCTTCAGGCGTTCTAAACTAATTAATCATTTTATGTATATATTACAAACAGATTTGTAGAATAAATTTACACCAATTGATTTATAATTATTCATATCTTAAAAATTAATATTGGTGTTATATGTACAGTGTAAAAATTGTTGTTATTATTCTTATTTTCATTATAAAAACCATTGAAATAGCTATTATTTATATGACGACAAGATTTAGCCGACGACGGTTGAAGATGAGAAGATTCTGATAGTAATTTAGACGATGAGGGAGATCACATATGATAATATGAATTTGATTATGCACGTCGATTATGCTGATATTATAATCTGGGTTATTTTGTTGCGCATTGTGAAAAGAACGTATTTATTATTGCTACTATTATAATTATAAAAATTATTGTTATATTACTTGCTGTAACTAGTCTGATCGCAAATTATAATTATTATAAGGAATTTCATAATGACATGAAGTTGGTGTTGGTGATAAATTAATTTAGTAATGGTAACCCGTAACAATGGGACATTTGTTAAATGTTCATATTGCTGTATCACTTTAAAAATTGTTTAAATGATGGTCTATTCTTTGTTCGACGCTATATAATCTTGGTTTCGGTGGAATTTATTGAACGAGATGCTCATATGACAATAGATTATTTTGTGAAGGCGGATTAGCATTTATCCAGGTTTAAAAAGCACGATCGTAAACAAGCATATACGAAAAAATACAATGAATTATGATCATTTTATACGATGGCTATACGCGTTGATCGTATACAGGGTAATACGATGTTATACAATTTTCATAAACGACTATGGTATACAGTGCTCATGTATCATCGAATTTTTTTCCTATTAAAGTTTTATGCAATCTTTTTCGATGAAATAATTCTTTTTCTATTTTAGATCTGTCGCCGTGGTGTAATGAACAATAAGTGTTAATGTTAAAAGCGCTGCCTTCCTAACATGTTTTCTCTTTTTTCTTTTCTCTTGTTCTATGTTTCTTCTGGACATGATATTTTTCTTTTTTCGATCACATATCATCACTTCTTCTTTTCTATTCATCTTATTGTTTCAACCTTTGATACATGTGACCGTATATATAATCTCGTCCTTCTGTGTTTAAATGGTGTAATGTTTACATCAAATAGAAAGAAGATTTTATTGAAATATACCGGTAACAGTTAATTTTAAGTTATATAACTATTTATTTTTTATTCTACATTTATCTCAATAATACGACAAATAGTAAGGAATCGGATAGACTAGAAGACAGAATTAACTTCGAAGTTGAATTAAGCGATGTGATTGGTGCATTAGCATTGAAGCCATCTTTGAAATGACTTAGGTGTTAACGTACTAATGCCCATTCAGAAAAGAAGGCGGATGGGTATTTTTACAATAACTTTTAATAGAAACAAAGTATAGAGCTGTGGTTTTCATTATTTGAAACAAGAAATAGAGATGCATCGAACTGTATATTATAAAATAACATGACATCGTTTTTTTTAAGACCTCAAGTGACATTCTTGAAGACAAACATATTCTCGAAGGCTAATAGTGATTTTTCAATAATTTCGTGTGCATTTGAATCGCTAACAGAAGGTCTACCAACTATAGGCAAGAGTGAAACATTTCAATCTATTCATTCAAAAGTTATAATTAGTTTAGCTGATTTTTCTATTAACTTCTGTGAAAAAAATTACTTTTTTAAGATTGCTGTCATAAAATACGAACTCAATTTTTCAGCAATTTTTTAAAATTGATTGAGGAAAGTTTTAAAAAGTCTCCTGAAAAAACCCATATTATATGATTCGATATGTTTTCATTTCCTCTTTCCAATGGTAAAAATCAGAACTCTCTATTCTTGTTCCTATCAAAAGCTATTGAAAAAATATTCATTCACCGTTTTTTCCGAATGGGCATTAATCACATTACTTAATTGAACTCTTAAGTTAATTCATTCACTTTACTAGCGTGTTTGACCCTTAAGTATTTTTTTATATTGAGTATGAAACTGAACAGAGTAAGTGAGGAGAGGAAAATAACAGGAAATTGCTCCACTTCTCACTAAGCTGATCCTCGTGTGCATACGATGAGAAACAATGTTGTATATGACTGTCGTAGTGTTCGTCCTAGATAAATAGGATGGATGCATCGGAGGGGCATTCATAATAGGAAGGTTTAATGAAGACAATGAACGAAAAATTGTAATGGAGAACATTGTTAGTTTAAATAAAAGGCGATTATTCGATTAAATGAAAAAAATTGTTTTTTGTGCATATTTATAATTTAAACTTTTGAAATGATATTTTTAATGTTTTTAAAGAAAAATGAATGAATAAATAAAGAAATGAAAAAGTCGGTGAGCAGATAAGTAAATGTTAAACAGATAAATAAATCCATAAGTAAATAGTTAAAAAGAAAAGAATCGAAGTGAGAAGAACGTAGAAGAATAAGAATTTGATATGATAATATTGAATTGTTCATGTTAGTCATATGAAATAATAGTTGAAGAAATAAGTTCAGTTCTTTTTCCATTTGTATTTAAACATCAAGACGTACTAATACTCAAATGTCTAATGGATGATTTTAGTTGTTGTTTAGATAGTGAAAATCTTGTTTAATATAAGTGAAAAAATACCTGAAGTATTTAGTTTTTTTTTCTAATAATAATCGAATTTTTGATTGTTGTTCAATTCTTACAATTTTTTGTATATTTTCTCTATCAAAAATAATTTTCGTTATTCATAAAGTGATGTCCACCTTTGTTTCCTGTCGCTTTCAATGGTACCTGATCAATAATGAGTATATCATACACTTTTTTTTTTATTCTATTTTTAACATATAAGCGGCAATGTTTTGTTACTATCGCTCTTTCATATTAATGGCACAATAACCTTGATATTTAGGTTTATATTTATTCATTGATTTAGTACACTACAACCCACGATGTATAACAGAAATAATATTCATATGAAGCAGACGATAGATTTTATATATGCCTTGATAAAAAAAACATGTTTTTAAATATTTTCCAAGTAGATCTTTGTTATTCCAATAAATATCGACAATATTAAAATAAGTACTACCAAGTCTAATAGTATGATCAAGAATTTCCAATAATTTTTTTAACTAATTCAGTAGATGTGTATGTTTCTGATAAATTCATTGTCCAAAACGAATAGCTGACACTTGAGAGTCATTTTTCTCCAATCGACGAATTGATATTTTTGACATTTTCTACTTTGATTTATGACAAAAGATAAGGCTGAGAATAAAATCTAAAAGGAATTAATATGTCCTCCTCCCGACGATGAAAGAAAAAACTAAGAATAATAACCATTATATATGCACATGATTTCAACAATGTTGTCGATGTTTCAAAGTTATACTTGTGTGTCTCTTATGTAATTCTCATTGAAAATAATCAAAATGGAACATACTTTAGAATGCTCACTAATCATCTAAATGGTAAGATTGAACAAATATAGTCGTTATTAAACCTAGTAGTTTATTTTCTCAATTGTATGTTTCTATTATAATTTGATCTCTCGTACCGTACTATATAAAAGTTTTTATTAACAAATATCTTGACAAGTAAAATAATTTGACTTCACAATGATTATCAGAAATAATATAAAATATTTTTATCGCTTAGCATCGATTTAGTATTAAAAGTCCTATATATTGATAATAGAGTAATTGATTAAAATATTAGTGTCATGCGCTAGAAATTTATTTCAATAAAATAAATATTTTATAATGTTAAAATATGAATATTATAATAACAAATGATTACTGGTTTTTCCTATAGTTATTTTGTACCTGCTATTAAATTAACATAAAAAAACCTTGTAATATACGATGGAAAAAAAAAGAGAACAGACATATGTTTATGGTTTTTTTTTCAACATGCGAAGTGGTCGATTTCGTTCTTTTTCAATCTCGATGGTTCGATAAATGATTAGTCACTATGAAGTATTATATTTTCTTTTGCGTTTGATTGCAAACCATAATCGATCAGAAAAGAAAGCAGTCGCGATACGGATGAATGAATATAATCATGAAAGAAAACGACAGAATCAAACAAAAGTCATACATTTACTAATGTGGCAAACGTAGGCCGTTTTACATGTACTATGACACAGATCGATCATAAAAAATCAACGAATTGATCAACTATATAATAAATATATATATTTTTTTTGAATCTTTTAAGTACCTACGCATAATCATAATTGGCTATTTTTTTATTATGATTAATATATCATTTTTCCAGAAACAAATAAAATATGCATGACTTTATAAGATTTTATCAAATTTCTAATTAAAATGGTAGAAAATTACATTAGAATCAAATCAATTTTCAATAAATTTTTAACCTGGAACTTTCGAGATGTATGTAATTATTAATAAATAAAAAAACATCTTTATTGAAGTTTTTAAAATGAATATGATATTTCTTGAAAAATCATTCTATTCTTTTAATCAAATGAAATGTGATTGAGCTCTTGCTTCTTTTCATATATTCAGACATGACAAGATAATTTTTTTTTGTGATTACGTAAAAAAAGACTTTCATGTTAACCATAGATGATTCGGAAATTCTATCCATTATGTTAGTACTGAGATAAATAATCCAAAGAAATGACATTTCATTCATAGAAAAAAATTGTATAATGTTATTGAAATCAAAATTTAAAAATATGTCATATTAAAACCAAAGTTTAATCTCAAAATATTAAACGAAAAACAAACGAATGGTTATATTTCTTATGTCATCAGTGATTATTATACTATTTCAATGTTGAACATCATAAATCCAATTTTCTTTTTTTAATCATTTGATTTGTTTTATATAATATGAGTATTAGATAACAAGATAATATTATTTTATAAGGGAGAAGAATGAAAGAAATATATCTCATATTGGAATACATCTGATAGAACAGACAAAAAAAATTTGACGATTGTAATGTCAATTTTTTTTTTCGTTTCATATAATAAAATGTATAATTTTTTTATATACAAAGAGATCGCAGTCCACTCACGAGTCATATTCAAATACATCTGACAGAACAGAAAAAAAATATACGTTTACTATCGCCAATTTTTTTTTCTTTTTCTTCTCCTATTTAACTATGATAAAATATATCACTTTTCTACATTCGAAGACGTTTCGATCTATCATTATCGATAAGTCCTATTCGTTTTTTTAATTGATCCGAAACAGTAAAGTAATCACAGTATGTTTTTTTAATTAGATTAATCAACAAAAAAAATACTTTTATCTGATCTCTTTTTCATAATAGTTTCATTATTGGCAAAACCTACGCATCTACCAACGTGAGCCAATATCAAATAGTAAGTTTGTCATAAAAAAACTACTAGTATATTTTTCATGATAAGCACATATAAGATTTAATCTACAATGATTATGACTAAACACTATGATTCATACGAAACTATAATACATTTAATAAATAATGATCAATATTATCATATGTTCTGTAAAGTAATATAAAAGGTTATCGCGTTTATTCCTTATTTTTTTTCCAATTTAGTAGATATGTGATAGAATTTTAAAGAATAAAAACTATTAAATATATACATATATACTAATTTGTTTAAAGTTAATTAAATGAACATATTTTTTCATTTGTTTTATTGTTGAGTAATCGGAAAAGACTTTTTTTTTTTGTTCTTCCGTTTGAATACAACTAATAACAAAACGATGTTGGCATAATGTTAATAAAAGCGCATATTTTATCGTTTGTGAATATATTTTATACACGGTAAAAGTCCTTTTTTTCAAAGCGTTCAAATGTGTACTTATAACGCCGTGAAAATGTCATTTCTTTATCACGTTCTTTTATTAAATTGCTTCGTTTAAGGTAGATTTTTTTCTCAAAAATTTTTTTTCCTTTAGAAACGACCTTTGCTCAATACTTTTTTTTGTTTTATTCTCAATAAGAAAAACACACCTGTCGTTAAATGATATTTACCATTTTACATTTCATTATGATTAGTATAAGAATAATCGAAATATATTTAACGATAACAAAATTAATTTATATGATCAGTATGAATAGAATAACTTTTATTTATTTATTTTTTTGTTTAATTATCATTTTCTCACAAAAATCAAACTTTGACATTTAAGAAAAAAAATAAGAATAAATTTTCGATTAACTATAAATTAGAGACAGGACAAGACTGTTAACTAACATAGAAAGAAAGTAATGGATGCAATTTTCTATTTACTTGCTTTATTTGATTCTTTTTTTTTTTGTATAGTATTGAAATAGCACCTGCTGCTGAAAGACTATTTCTTCTACTTCAAAGCACTTATATAATCATTCTTATTGGGTATTGGTATGCAGCTGCAACAATATGTGCACTGTATAGAATAGTTATTTTCTATTGTATTTATTTCAATTAAATATTTGTCAAGGGTGAAAAATTCGTTTGCTTTTTGTCATCTATACAAATACTATGATAACACATTTAGGTTATAAAATAATGAGTTTTTTTTTTTTTTTTTTGAAAATCAATAACTATTAGTTACTAATATAATTCAAAGTTGTATTTATTCGACATTATCTATATTAGTATATAGTCATAGATAATTTAACTATTAACATTTAGTTTTTTTTTTTTAAATCTATTGATTAAATAAATTTATTTTCAATTTTAGATTTGTGTCAAATATAAATTTAAAGGAATTAACCAATATCAATCGTAAAGGTATGTAGAAATGAAATATATCAATATTTTTTAAGATAACCATTAAAACTATACTTCAACTTTCTTTAATTTTTATTATTTTCAAGATAACATTTTACATTCTCTTTAAATAAAAAGTAAAAATTATTTTAAAAACCATAGTAACCATACATCATAAAATTAAATTTTACAGAAATAAATATATTAAATAACTTTATCGTTATGAATACGAAGAAAAAAATGTTCAAGTTAATATATGTCATATAATATGAATACTAGGTCTAAACTGAAATTAAACATCATTTTCCGTATGATGAAAATCTACTGAGTTAATAATTTCCATCTCAATAGTAACAATATTTTCTTTTTTTTTTGTTTACACTACAAAAAAAAGTAGTGTGTTTAACACAAAAGACCGTAACTGAGAGCGACTATGATTGTTAAATGAGAGAAAGAAAGAAAAAGTAGGCACAATATGGAAGAATGACGTATTTTTCTGATTTCTTTCAAAATATCTCACTCGCTATATAATATAGTTCCATAAAAAAAAAGTTCAATTAGTTAATTTCTTTTCAATATTATAAATCATCTTATCTGTATTAAAATTTAAGCATAATTCATCGGAATTTTATTCAATCTATTCTCCTCTTCAAATAAGATCAGTTTGTAGGAGTGATTAAATTTTATCGCTTGTAAATATCAACGGTAAGTTACCTTAGAAATCGATTTTTGTTTTTTTTATCATAGCTAATCATCTATTATAGAGAGAGATCAAGTTTTTTTTATGTAAAATAGCATCTAATGCGATATAATTAGAAAAAATAATTCCATGGAAATATTTTTAAAATGTGAATTATAGGAATAATGTTGATATTGGTGTATATTTCATAGAAATCTAATATGATCATATTTTGTTCTTATTTTTAAAAGCAGACTGAGAAAGAAAAAAAATTCGTTTTTGTGTTCTTCAAAAAAAAAAAAATAAGAAGAATTTGATACTTCATTTACAAAAATTTTATATTCTTAATCAAAATTATTTTTTATTTAGATCTATAATAATAAGATTTTGATTGAATTAATATGAATTGATCATTTGTGTATTTAGTAAATATTATATTCAATATAATTATTAATTTTTCTTGTTCTTCATATATGTACTACTTTTTTTTTCAGTTCCGATCGCTCAAATAATCAGATTAAAAAAAAACTATGAACGACAGAAAGGAAAACAACTTCTTCTTGTTCGTTTCTTCCGTCTGTTTATAAAGAAAAAGTCAATATTACTGATTTATATATACTAAGACTAGTTTATATTGTCTAAAATTAATTAATTTATTCGATTTTTCTTATAGTTTTATATAAAATTTCAATATAGATTAAGTAAAAAACAAAAATAAATGTTTTTTTTTTCTTTTCATATCATTTTAGAATATAAATATTGAGAAGAACAAAACAAAAATTCATTTTCAAAAATAAATATTTATTATTATTTCTTATTAAATCAATTTCATTTATTAAAAGTATATATTTTATAATTATTCTTTACAAAAGTAATCTTAACAATTGACTTGAATTGTAATGATAGATGCCGTAGTTACATTCTTCATTTTTACCTTGTATTTAATATCATTGTTGATAGGAATGTCGACACAGCATCTACTATTACTAATAGATAGCTTTTGAGTTTACTATTTCAACGATTGATTACAGAAACTATAATTCAAGAATTTAATTCTATTTAACAATAAATAATTAAAAAACGAGATGATTTTTGTATTTTATTATTTTAGATAATCAAGTTCAATTAGCAAATTATTTTTTACCAAAAAAAGAAAACGAAATGGACTATGATAATGAAAAGTCAAATTTTATAAATGAAAAATTACCTAGTAAAAAATATCGAAATTATTTTGATAATATTAATATAAATGAATCAAAACGTTCGAAATTTTATATGGGAAAAACAGCATTAATTCGAACATTATTAGTTTTATTTATATTAATTTTAATATTATTTCGTGGACATGTTCTATGCATATTAGGATTTATAAATTGTTATTTGACATGGCCGTTTACGTCTCCGATTCATGTTAAAATTGATTTATTAAATCTTTCAAATGAAATTCAAGGACAACAATATATTCCACGTCGTATGCATCATATTTTACTTGGACCATTAAGTTTAAATCCTCCACAAAGTTGGTTATCAGCAAGAAATTCTTGTATTGTACTTCATTCAAAATTTGAAGAACATTATTATTGGACAGATAAAAATGGTGGAGAATTTCTTGAAAAAAATTATCCATGGTTTTTAAAAACATGGAATTCATATAAAACAAATGTACAAAAAGCTGATGCATTAAGATATTTTGTACTTCATTATTATGGTGGAATATTTCTTGATATGGATTTATATTGTCTTCATAAATTAGATGAACTTTTTATTTATTTAGATAATAGAGTTAATTCAAATAAACATATATTTTTAGCTGTTAAAGCATTTCCTGTTGGAATATCAAATGGTTTTATGATAACAACTCGTAATCATCCACTTCTTCAACGTGTTATTGAAAATCTTGAACTTTATAATCGAAATTTTCTTTTACCACATGCAACTATTGTTATATCAACAGGACCAATGTGTATATCAATACAAATACAATTAAATCGTTCATTATGGAATTCAATATTAGTTCTTGATGGAAAAGAAAATATGATAGGTGGAAAAACTCATACACCACTTTTTAAACATTTAGGTAGTGGATCTTGGCATCAAGCTGATGATATGTTTTTTAAAAATATTCCAATGAATATTCAACATCAAAATCAAACATTTTCCATTTCAGTTATTGTTATTATTATGTTTATATTTATATTTTTTATTGGAAGAAATAAAAATTCTATCAAGGTAAATATTTACATTTCATTTTTATTTAACTAATTATTTTGTTAAATAGATGTGGATTCAACGAATTTTGTGAAAATGATAACTGATATATATATATATAGATAAATAGCAAAAGTGATAATGCAATATGATCATACTTGGTTCTTCATTTCAAATGAAAGATAATTTTTCTTTTTTATTTTCCATTAAAACCAAACATTTGCACATCAACCAAATAATTATTATTTTTCTATTCACTCCTCAAGTTATATTTTATGTATTTTCCACAAAAATTCTTCTGAACTTATTCGATCAATGAAATTAGTGTAATTACTAACAAATAAAAAAAAGGAAACAAATTAATTTTTCTATATTTCTGATATAAAATAAATCTGTATTGATAAGAAAAAAAAAAATAATTTGATCATTATTATTAACTGAATACTTTCTCTTTTTCTTTTTTTTTTCTGTAAAATAGTACATTGAGATAAAATGCACAAATTCCATTTTTATATTTATTTTAACTAATAAAATAACCTCACTATATCTTGTTAATTATTAAAAAAAAAAGAAAATATAATTTATTTTTTGTTTTCAGATTATTTTGTTTTAAAATAAAAATGAAAATAATTGGAATAATAAAAAATCTTTTACGTAATATTAAATATCGTCGTGATAAAAAAGATGAAGAAGATTCAATAAATCTTGTTGATTCATCAAATGATGATAAATCAATAATAAATATATCAAGATTAACACGTCGAATATCATTATTATCTATTTTTCGATATATTATATTAATACCATTATTTATTTATTTATTAATTATATTAACTCCAATAAAAAATCTTCAATCATTTATTCCAATGGATATAAAAAAAACAAATAATTTTCTTATTGTTGTTGCACATCCCGATGATGAATGTTTATTTTTTAGTCCAACAATACTTGGTTTAATATCACGTGGTAAAACAGGTCATATTCTTGTTTTTTCAACTGGTAATAGTGAAGGTTTAGGACCAATACGAGTAAAAGAATTAAAAGAAAGTTGTCAAAGATTAGATATTAAACAATCTCATTGTTTATCATTAAATTTAACTGATTTACAAGATAATCCACGTCAATGGTGGCCAAAAAGAAATATTTCTGAAATAGTGGAAAATTTTATAAAACAATTTCAAATTGATTTATTAATAACATTTGATCGTGGTGGAATATCTGGTCATATTAATCATCGTTCAATTGCAATTGGAATACAATATTATATTGATAATGCTGATAAAACACCATTAATATATCAAATATCAACTGTATCATCATTATTTGAATTTTCATCTATATTAGATATATTTCGTACAATAATGAAATTTTTATTTCGAGTATTTCGAAGTTTTTTTTCAACAATATTACCATTTTTATTTTCTCCACCAAATAATTATAGAATTTTATTTGTTAGTTCACCATTTGGATATTTTAAAGGTTTAAAAGCATTTCATGCTCATCGTTCACAAATGCTTTGGTATAGACATTTTTATACTACATTTAGTCGACATATGTTTATTAATGATTTAACTAAAATATCAATTAATTAATACATCTGTTATATTAAAATTTTTATTGTAAAAAAAAACCAAATTGTTATAAATAAATGTTAATTTTTTTAATTTTATAATCATCAAATTTTCATGAACAAAAAAAGGATTCATTATGAACTGTATTTATGTGATACGAAATTATTCGAATATGATGATAACTGTCATCCATTGTAATATTGTGAGAGACTTAATCTTTTCGTAATTATTTATGAAAATTTATTATTTTACTCGATATCGAATATGTAAATCTTTTTCAGGCGATAGTTTCAATTTCATGCAATATTACATTGCGAACGTTGTAGATAATAAGATGCCTACAATATAATTGCCTTCATACAACCCACATGCTTGTTGAATACTGCATTCGCCCAGGTATTTATTTTAGTCACAAAAATATTTTCAGATTTATTAACATTCATTGATGCCAAACGTTCAGAGATTTTATTCTTAGATCGTATCAAATTTGGCTCAAACCAACGAAATGGTAATGAACTAGCAGGAAGATAAACATAAGTATCTAAAATTTTTATCTCCTTAACAATTGATTGAATGTCAACGTTTGAGTTGTAAAGTGTACGTGTGATCGATTCGAAAATGAATGTTGAATATAAATCATAAGGGCCACTCTGTTCATTTTTTTATGCGAACGGTTTTCATAAAATAACTAAACATTTCTGTAAAGTTAAATTTATCTTTCCTATTAAAAATATAAAATCTGATTCAAAATCTTACCAGTAAGTTTTTTCATTAAGCTCAAATACTTGTGTGGGAGGCAGACGCATATGTACATTTTTCGAAACTGCATTTCTTCAATTAGAAGCAATTATTAAAAAAAAAACCGCGCTATTTTATCCCCAAAATGCGTAAACAAAATGTAGCTCCGCAAATTTTGCGTGCAACTAAAACAGCTGGAATAAGGCCTTCCATGAGAAATTTAGGAATGTAAAAGATCAGGAGAGATAATGTATCGATCTGAGAGCATGCTGCTGTTTTTTTATGATCATTTGAAAAGAATTTCGACAACGTTGGTACAGAAATAGAACCATAAATAACATAAATATGATGAGAAAGATCCACATAGCTTTGTTTCACTTATGTTGTGATATACTTGTATCTGTTTGAAAGGACATCTAGATGTTTGACGGTAAATATAAATAAAGTAAGGACAGCACATAAAATATATACATGATTGCATGGAAAATCATGAATAAACACATGATGATAACATGGGACTGAGAAGTAACTAATTATAGGAATACAAATGATTGTAACTGTGGTGTAGTCAAGTGACAAAGTGCAGATTTGAGTAGGCAGCATCAGTAGTACTTTTTCAAACCCTTTAGGCACTGAAAATTAATGTGATAGTTAAGAGTGAAAGTCATACTGTTTTGAATCGATTTTTTCACTCAAGATAAGATAAGACTATTTTTCGAAACTACCAAATTTTTTTTTATAAAGTTTGACTGAAAGGTTTTGGGGGGAAGAAATCCAAATCTACAATTAGTTTATTGAAATTCTTGACTTTGATTTTTCATTCAGAGAAGCCTATTTCTGTGGTTTCTTCACTTTTCTTAACATTCAACTTTTTTACATTATAAGTGTAGCTATTCCTTCAAATTCTTGTTAATGACTGCAGTCAAAAGTAATTATATTTTCAATCTCCATTTCACAACATTACTATTTATTCAATTTTCTAAAACGCTGTTGACCCTTCTAAATTTAATACCTTTATTGCTTATGCAAACTATACAACTATACAAATGTTTCACGAAAACAATGTCAAGTGACTAAATAAAACAGTCAGTGGAATTTAAAAACCGTGCAAATATATAAAAATGAACAGTTTGAAACAAAGTCCTTATTATTGAACAGTAGAACGTTGTTCTGTAATAGGACGATATGGTTCTTCTTGGACAAGATGTCCATAGATTATTTTGATAAAAAGTGCAGGAATAAACCATTCAAAACCATTTATCGTAGGTATGATATAATAGTTCAAAATCAATGAAATTAAACAAAATAACATAGCGATTGGTCGTTGTAGATAGAGAGGCATTTTCAAAATTATACATGCATCTAATTGAAGTAAAAAATACCAGAATAATCCATAAAACCAAGAATTTGCTGATCCAAAACATACTTGAATAATAATTGGATGGATATGTATTATTGTAAATAGCCAATGTTGTTTTAATAGTCGCACTGGTATTGATGTTTCCGTTGATTGAAGTGGACTACTATAAAAACGCTTACATGAATTTAAACAATTGCATACTAATCCTCCAGCAACATCAAAACCTAATATAATAGCCAAAATATATTGCCAATAGGCCCATGGATAGAATCCCATTAGAAAAAAATAACTATATAATGCACAACCTACGAAACCTCCTAAATAGCCGAGTGTTTTTTCGGCTACTGTTGCTCCAGTTCCACATGATAAATCTGTTGAACCACTATATGACCAGTTAATAGTAGTAGATTTATGATCATACATAATCGAATCTGAAATAGTCAATCAATTAATCTTAAAAACAAAATTAGAATGTGTTATAATCTGAAAATATACTGTATTTTTTTTACAAATCTCTGAATATAGTTTTTTGGCTGTAAACCTGCGTCATCTGATATGTAGGACTTTGAAATTTGTTTCATAAACACAATTATGGTTTCGTAAATGTTACAAAGATATTATTAGTGGATAAAAATATTAATATACCTTTAGGAAACTGTCAGAACATTGGTAACAAGATGCATAGCGATTGTTTATTGCACGTTAGAAGTCACAATAAACTAATAGATTTCATGAGTTGACATAGAAAATCTTTGAATATATTTAATGTTGGGATGTATCGTTTTTTGAGATAAATATATGTTAATATTTTCGAGAACATTTTTAGTATTATTTTCATAAAAATATGAAAATGAAATGAATAGAAAAATACAAAAAGCCTTACATACCATGCGTGAAAAAAAAACAGTTATTTATGGTGATGATGATTCTTTTTCGTTCTGTTGACTTCTTACTCATCACAGCTCAATTTTTACTATTCTATGTTTAGTCGATTTTTTCTTTTTCTTTCGTTCTCTATACACAAGTTCTATATCTATATTAGATATTTCTCATAGAAACATGCTTCTTTTTTATGTCGTCTTTGACCCGAACATGTGCAGTTGATCGATATATAAAGAGATGCATTACCTTATAGTTAGTTTCATACCATTCATTATTTCTTAACGATTTTTGTTATCAAATGAAAAAGGTTATGTCTTCATCTGGATTAGATGACGATGCGACAAAAAGATATAGCATTAGTGGTGGCTGTGGTCGTGAACAGAGTGCTATGACGAGTGGTACTAGTACGATAATGGGATCAGGCAATGGTTCGGGTAGTCATGCTGATAAAAGACTTTTCTCGTCTATTAGAAATTAAAAGAAATAGCATTGAAAATTATCTCCTCTTCTTTTAGGAACTACAGGTACATCGGAAGTCCGTGGTAGTGATAAAGGTCATGGTGTTTCGAGTTCAGGTATGGGAGATTCAGTAGGAGGTGGAAGCTCTGGTATGACTCAACAAGCATCATGTAGTCTAACAGGTAATCAAAGTTCAAGTGGAAAAGATGCTGCACAAGGAGCTTCTGGAAGAAAACCTACGTAAACTGTAACAGCCGGATGAAATGATAATTCATCCGACGCTACAAAAGAGTAAACTATACTCAAAAAATAACATATTCTCTTCGAAACAATTCTTTTTTATTATTAAATAAGTTCTATATATTTTATTCTAGCTTACAGAATGTCTTTGTTTTGATAATATTAAACAAGACTTATCGAATAAATACACTAATTAGTTTTTTTTTCTTTAATGTTCATTTATTTTATATAAATTTTGAAATACAACATGATCTAATTATACATAGATTTAAATCATTAATCTCTCAACAATTTGTATATGTACATGATCACTTTATAACACGGATATAAATCGAAGACACAAATTTATTATATCTTATTAATATATTTGATTATTTAAGACAAAAATATATAACTGATATTCACACTATTTTGAACAACATTATATTATACGGTTGGTACTAGATTCTTTATTGTATTTTTACCATCATTAGTCTCAAGATGTACAGCATTGTTTTACTCTTTGTCGGAAGCGACTTGATATAATAGGAAATGGATAAGAACTATTCTCAAATCAATGTGATTAATAAATAAAAAGAAAAAGAATATAAGAATCAATTCTATTTGTGTACAAACCATTAAAAAAATTTGTCAATCGGAACCATGTATTTGATTTGTATTCATTAATCTATGTATATTCTGCTAAGTAAGCATACCAAATATAATAAGCGTTACAATTGGAATTATTGTATAAAATGACCAAAAAACAATGTATGTTTATTAAACTTAAAAAATTAAATTATCGATTATACATGTATTTGATCTGTAAATTAAAGAAAGTGGCATAAGTAATGATTATTTTTTATATAAAATTTAACTTATTTTCCCAAATATTATGTGTAGCTTCATATACAGTTTCATGAACTCGATGGAATCTGTCAAGATATTTATATACCAAAATAGAACTTTTAGTATGAATCATATTCACTAACCATATATTGGAAAAAATAGGAAAGAAAATATCATGAAGAATCCAAAAATGTAAAACACAAACAGTAATATTATAAGCTAATTTCATATTACTTAACTGTCTTAAACGAACATGACATGTAACCAAATATTAAACAACAGTTGATAACCAATGAAATATTATTGATACATCAGGAGCTATTCTATATATAAATTGTCATAATTTGCATGCTTTAATTAAATTATATGTGCAAATGTTGCATTAAGTTAACTGAATTGAGTCTCCAATTGCTGATACTAGCATAAAATATGTACATGGTGTCATACAATACGTACGTGTTGTTGAAAACAGAATTATTTTCATAACATCACCAAAAAAATTTAAACAGAGTATAAAAATACTTTCATATAGTGCAAATATTTGAGTTATGTAACAATTATTTTCAAAAAATAATTCTACTAAAACTTATTTATACTTTTTAACAATTCTTGTATCTACAAACAATGAATGTGTACTAAAATTGATTCTTATTGTAATTTTTATTTTCTAGTAAAGTTGTTTAAAGCCTGTCTTGAGTAGAATAATAACAAATTATTTAATTATTCTATCTATATTTTAAATTAATAGTTCGGCTAAGCTATATAATAAATATTTATACTGTAATGCTAATGGAATCAAACTTCTTACGGACTATTCTTACGCAAATATTAATAAAAACTTTTTGGAACATATATGAAAATCTATCTAAACAAAAAGTTCTCAAAAATTCTATCTTAAAAGTCTTTCCAAACCATTTTAATTGATATAATAATACTAAATTTGTCATCAACAGAACATTCATAAATGTTTTTATTTCACATATCTTACGAATAGAAAGACTAAAAATGGCCTGAAGTTTCTCTTACAATATCTCTTACTCCATTTTTAACAAATAGGATTGAATATAGGGTTTTTAAAATCTATTTTTCCAAAAAATGCAAGGATTGTTGCAGTTTTTGACTTTTTTAGCATACAATTGATTTTTGTAAAATGCACTGATCGATAGAAAACATTTAAATCTGCACACCATACATGAAAAATCACCGAAAAGTTTGGACCAGGCAATAGTATTCTCCTTAATTTTGTATACATATTCAGCTTATCAGAGAAAATGTTCTATATAAAACATGAAACTACTTCGTATGAAGATGCTTTGATTTTAAAAACAATTTATTATTTACGAAGTATAAATATTAAATTTCACATTTCTTTTCTTAAAATTAAATGCGATATTGAATATCTCTAAGAAACATTTCATATAATATTACTTAAATAATATCAAAATTTTCAATATAAATTATAAGTTACTTTGATAGAAAGATAGTAAAGACCTCTCAGGTTGCTTGTATTATTACGTTGGACAGATAAATCATGTATATGATGATTTAAAATATCATAACCAGAATGATATTAATAAACTGTTAATGAATAAAATACTGATCGTTATATTTCACGAACAATCATGATTTTGTTAAATTTCTTCAGAAAAAAATCCATTCAGTACAACTATCAATTTAGTGATAAAATTATATTTTTCTCTATTATAATCACTTCTTTCAGTTTGCTTATATGTTCAATATTCATCATAACGTGTAAGGAATCTTTTACTTTCCTTAAGGCACTAATTAGACGATTTCTATTACATTTGTATCACATATGTCATAACTTTTCATATCCCGTTCCTTCTCAATATATAGAAAAATGAAAATGAAGATAAAACAATTTTTACATTTTACGATTCATCACTAACAATGTATCAACAAATCTGAACACATTATTTTATAATAAACAAAAATCATATTTCTTTTTAGTGTAAATATCGCTATTATTACTATTAAAACGATGAATGTATATTACAAAACGAATATAAAAAAAAGAATTCTACATTCAGACTAATTCTCAAAGAAGAAAAGACAAAATGAAAGTAAATGACGATATATGATTGATACTTTCACATAATAAAATTAGTCAGTTTCTAATTCAATTTTATATTATCTAATCTGTTATGCTTTAATCCATTCTTTTTCATCCTTCACGTCTTGCATTATAAAAAAAAACAAATAATTACTCATAGGTAAATTATCATTGTATCATATATTCGTTTTACTAAAAGATTCGGTCGATTGACTGTACGTGTATGATACCTTTATGATAGATAAACATTGCAACGGGTTTTTTTTTATTACGTTATTCGTTTTATAACATCAAAAGACTAGGTATGTATATACAGCTAGTGACGATACAGCGTCGCTTTCTTTTGTTATTAATGAATACCATACCATAACTGCGAATATAATGATATAATAATGTTTATATTAAAATGTTTGAATTGATTTTTGCAGAAAAATTACGATTCGCGCATTAGTTTTTCTCTAACTCATACAATAGATAGATCCAAATATCGTTGATATTACGCACAAGTAAAGACATCATTGGATTTTAAATCCTTTAATGTTACATACTTATTGAGCTTCAGAAATATTTTTTTTAAATGTAATCATAGGTAACTTGATTTTTTTCGGCTTACTACAATGAAAACACGAAGTTTTTCAATTCTGGATGCTTACGACGTTGCTGCACGGTTTCCAGATTGAGTTGAAATTTTGACTATAGATATTTCTTCCATAAAAAAAAAGAAAACGAGATTCTACTTAGAATGATCCTATTC
>JAJEKB010020967.1:370487-499216 GCA_022393335.1 Macrotrachela quadricornifera | reverse complement strand
GGGGGGGGGGGTGGTGTAAAAGAGTATTTCGAGCAAAATTTCTTAAAAAAAGCACAAAATTTGTTCCAAATCTGCTCCCGTCGCTGAAAGAAAACGAAAAATGTCCAATTATTGAAGATGTGTACACTCCCTCACACCCCCCGCTCGCGCAGGCGCTGAAATTATACGCTACCTTCGTCATTTTAATTTCTAATAAAATCTAATTTTCCAAAGAAATTCTACACACCAGCCTTCAACAGAAAAATACATTTTCTCTTCAGGCCCCCCCTCAAAAAAAGTCGATTTTCGCAAAAATTTTCGAAATTGAGATAAATGCATGGGAAGATAGCCCGTCTTCCGATCTTTCAGAAATGATATGGTTTTTATTCAAAACTCCTTGTTTGACGAAAAATTTTGATAGTTTTCACCAAGCTCTCCTTGAAAACTATGCTTATTTTTCGGAAAACGAAAAATGTTTTTCGTTTTTTCTCGGTTTATGATTTTTTTGACCTTTTGTCCAAGATTTCTCGGTCGGGGCTTGGTCAATATATTTAAATTTTTTTTTGTTTGAAAGAGCGCGTCGAGATGCAGGGCAATATAGAGTCCTTTTTTTAATTAAGTTTGTTTTTTATTATATATACAGCCATTTATGTAAAAAAATACCCACTTTTGGCGCGTTTTTGGAGCGATTGAACTTGTGATCCCCTTTCTCCGCTAAAAAAGTAAGAATTTAAAAAAAAGGACTCTATATTGCCCTGCATCTTGACATGCTCTTTCAAACAAAAAAAAATTTTAATCTGTTGAATGACACTGGACCGAGAAATCTTGGACAGAAAATGAGCTATTTTTGACCCTTGTTTGGTTTATATCTCTGTTAATTGTCAGTGTATCGAGCTGAAAATTTTACCACAGCCTTCTCACTTCAGCCCCAACATATGCTCCAAATTTCAGCCCATTTGAACGTTCCTGGACTGAGATCGATTTTTGAGGGGGAGGGGGGCCTTCATTAACAGTTTGGAATTATAAATTTTATTTTCTCTTATTTTTCCACATTTCTAAAAATGTAGAGAAACAAAAAACATTACCTTCTAATTCCAATTAGTACACTTCTACACACTCAGCAAGAGACGTGAGAACAAGTTTTCCAACCCTTCATTTATCTGTCAAATCCAGCCACCCAGGTAATATAAGTAAAAATGCTAAAACCAAAAACGTTTCGAAGCATACAATTGACAATCCAAGAGCAACCCGCTCCTTTCCAGCCATCCACATGTAGGGATGCGCCTTCCGTGATTTCTACATCGAGAGAGACACCTTGTGTCTGTGTTTCCGTGGCACTCTCATGCAGCGATATGTATCTCGAATTATAAATTATAATTTATGAACTATAATAATACAAACTTTGACTTTTTGGCTACTTTAGTGTAATACCCCTTCAAATTATAAATTATAATTATAAAAAAGTTTGGCTTTTTGGCTACTTTGGGGTAACACCCCTTCAAATTATAAATTATAATTTATAATTTTAAAAAGGTTTGGCTTTTTGCCTATTTAGCCTAAATTGCTCTGTTCTTTTCATTTATTTTCGAAGTTATATTAAGCTGTTAAATTGCCATTTATATTCGAATTCGACTTAGGCATCTCATGGTTACCATGTGTGTCAAAACATATAATGAGTTGTCAAATCCGGCTTATCGATTCCAATGTATTAACTTATATACTATCCGATAGATTTTTTCATTCTGAATCGAATGAAATCAGTGTTATGAACGGCACAAATCGTAGAACGAATTGACACGTGATATATATGATGAATGGTGAATTTTGAAGGTTTTATAAGCGATTCCATTGAAACTATGATGTGAATAACGCAAATGAGCATACCAATCGATAGAGCAAGTCGAGATGCATCGAAATCTATGGTTGTTTTTAAATTCTGAAGCGAGAGATTGAATATTTTTGGAAAATACAGTTTTTGCGAGTTTGTTCCCATGGGAAAAAAAGACTTTTTGATAACTGCAGTACATAATGTGATGTGCGTTGAAAAGGAACATATTTTAATCGATAGAGCTCGATGGGTTCTACCTGGCACACGGGAAAGAATAGGTGGCACACCAAGTGGAACGAATCGTATTTTCAAAAACTCGAATCGGCTACCAACTTCACTTACATTTCTTTAATTTATATAGACCATATATATGTTTAAGATTTTTTTGTATTTTATTAAGATTTGAAAATCCTTCATCAAGTTATATATATGATATACTTGTAAAAGATTATGTTGGGTTGTTCTCATGTTTAAGGTTTTTAATATATTCATTCATATTATATTGGATTTAAGAATTTATTTTCGATATCTGTGGTGGGTGTTTTAGTTAATATTCTTGAGAATACGTTTGGATGAGGTTTTTCGCTCTAAGAGTTCCTTTGACTTTTTTGGGGAATCGTTTGGAATTTAGATTGCTTCACTAGAGTTGACAGCGATTTTTTTTCCTACGGGTTTTTCTTGTTTTTTCAGGTTTTAAAATTTTACATTTGCGTTGCTATGTATCGCGTGTGAAGGATATTGTGGGACGTTTATGAGATTCGAAATTTTGAACCTTAGTTTTCATTTTTCTTTTGTTTTCTCCTCTAATATGCGCGGTAGTTTGATGCAGTATTATGTTTAGGATGATGACGGTGTTATTGCGGGTTGAAATTCATAGGTCATGGAAAGAATTAGATGGAAGAAGTTTTGGAAGTGTTAAAAAACGTATTACATATATGAAACAGGAAAACTTCATAACTGAAATAACATCTATAGCATTACATAACTAATTAAGATGCATACGGACGTGAAATTTTTATATTAAAATCAATATGGGTATTAGATGAAGTTCTCACAGTCTTAGGAGAATTTTCATTCGAATAGTTTGGATTTCATTATTAGGCATTCGTAGAAGCTTCCGCTTTGAGTAAGATTTAGTTTGTCTATAAGTAAGAGCTTTGATTGTTCGCTTCTATCATAATAAATATTTATGTACAATTGCAAAGAGAATTAGAAGATAACAGAACATACTTGTCCGTATGATAGAAGAAGTATTGGTGTAAGCGATTCTGTATGTCGTCAGATGTATGAAAATGCCGAAAGCTAAATCAACTAAAGAGACAGCTTCATCCGATGTATTAAAATAAAACAATATTCATAAAGAATGTGTTATAAATTGAAATCGTTCGCTGTGGCTACTATTATTAGCTGAATAACGTAGTATATATCTGGTTATTTTATGACTGTATGGAATGATACTGATACGAGTAACTAGGTTAACTTTTTTTTCAAGCTAGTGCATTTATTAAAAATGCGGTATTTGCTTATAATTTAAGATCAAATGGTCATGAACTAATTGAGAAAGTTCTGAGATTGATTTTTGTAGTTTTTGCTGCGTCGTCAAGTTTTGGGCAATCATCATTAAGCTATTGTAGTGTCGGATTTTATCGAATTCAGTTACTCGGATCCGACTGGTTTCCTACTACCGGATTTTGTCGGTTTAAGTTACTCGGATCCGATAGGATCCGTAATCCGACGGATTCCGACATGATTCCGTCACCAGGTTTCCGATGATATACGTATAGGATCCTGTGGGATCCTATAAATTCCGATTGGATTTCGATCGGATCCGACTCTCGGATTGGTTCACCTGGGAAGATCAAATATATATAGTTTCCTTTTTTGAAAGAAAGGATTATACGGCCGTAAATTTCTTTAAAGTTTGTTTGTCTGTCCTAACCAATCTGAAAACAGCAACGATTATATTGATAATACTACCCTAGTCGAACTTTTTTCAACAAACACATGTCATTCTTGAATTTCTTGAACCAGAATGTCATGCGCTATGGACACATCTTGACCGAGTGGAAAATTTCAGGATTAAATCTAGCAAATCCTGTAATCATAATCAAGATTATCAGCCAGATTATTCTGCACCACCATCCAGATTATAATATATTGTAATCGAATTTTTAATCTATTATAATCATAGAAATCGATTTTGATACGCATCAAGATCGATTTCAAAGATTGTAATGGATTAAAAATCCGATTGCAATATATTATAATCTGGATGATGATACAGAATAATCGAGTTGATAATCTTGATTATGATTGCAGGATTTGCCAGAGTTAATCCTGAAATTTTTGACTGGGTACTCTTCATTGATGACCGTTAATAACTGCTGGATACCCAGATCGAACAGACACGGTCGTTTACGACCGTATACGGAGAAATACAACCATTTACATGTGACCGTATTACAATCATATATTTTCGTGTCGTATACGGAGAAATACGGCGATATACGGACAAAAGAACAGTCGTTTACTGTCTCCGTAAACGACCGTATCTTTTCCGTGCACGGTCGTATACGACCTTGTATGAAGTCCATAACACTCGACCTGGGTAATCGGTTTTAATCTGTGACCACCTCTTAAGCTGATTTTAGTGTAGCACTTACCTTTTGATCGATTTGAATCTATTCTTACCTTTTACTTGGTTTGACATTGTTACTTTTTAATCAATCACAATTGATTATTATCAGATAATTCATTTTAATCAATTATTACTAGCTAACCGAGAGTAATTGATTATTCTTATATAATCGGTTTTAATCAGGTATATCGAGAAATAGCGTTTTTCTCGAGACTGGACCGCGAAACCTCCGAAAGTCTATGCTTTTTCCAACTTTCAGTATTAACAAACTATAAAGTTACCACTGTGCTAAAGTCAGACACATATATTAAAGTTGAAACTGCTATATAAATTGTTTTAAAAATGAGATGGCGTAATTACATTAGAAATCGATTAAAATAGATTTTCTCTCAACAAACCTGGCCAACTCATTAAAAATCTAGTTGATCTTTGTCTATTTCCGCTGAAATCGATTAAGCTTCATTATCTTCTACAAATTCTCAATATTCGATTAAGAGTTTCAACGGTTTTCATCAGCTTCAATGCGAACCGATTAAATTCGGTTTCAGTTGGTCGCCCTCGAAAATATTCTAACTGAATTCAGATTATTTTTGATTATTCCGGCGCGATCCAGATTATTCTTTAAATAATCCGATTTTACCACAGAAATTCGATTAAAAATGATTTTCATTCTTGTTTTGACGTTAAAAAAAATCTTTTTCGAAACATTAAAATCCGTTATTCAGGTTACAATCAGATTTCAACTAAATTTCTAATTCAAACAATCGATTTCTCTGATTTCTATCTCAACTCAATCATGAATTATGATTCCAACGGATTTCAATAAGTTTTGAAATCAAGGGTGATATATTATTTTGATTTTAACCTAAACTAAATTATAGATAATGATTTCAATACATTTCAATAAAGATTGGAGTCACAGAATTGATTATCTTCCATTATAAATACGATTGAAATCTATTCAAATCATTATCTATAATTAAGTTTAGAAGGAAATCAAAAAAATGTGTTATTCTTGATTTCAAATCAAATCTAATTGAAATCCGTGGAAATTATTATCTATGATTGATATGAGATTGAAATCAGAGAAATCGATTATCTTTAATTATAAATCCAATCAAAATCTATTCAAATCAGTATCTATGATTAAGTTCAAACTGAAACCGAAGAAGTCCATTGCTTCTAATCACAAATCTGATTGAAATTCCGTAAAATCATTAAGTCCAATTGAGTTAGGATTAAAAGTAGAGAAATGGATTTCCACAATCAGAAATGTAAGTAAAATCTGATTGCAACATGAATAATGGATTTTAATCATCGAAAAAAAATTTTTTTTTTGACGTCAAAAGAAGAATGAGAATTATCTTTCATCCAATTTTTTCAGAGAAATCGGATTATTGAAAGAATAATCTGGATTGCGCCGGAATAATCAAAAATTATCCTGATTTAGGTAGAATATTTTCCACTAGGCTCTCAGAAGCAATTTATTACGTCATTCCTTTTTCCTTCTTTCCACAACTTGTTAAATCTTTTTAGAGCGTCCATTTTACTTGCTATATAGTAATAGTCGTTGGTACTTTTGTAACAACTCAAGAATGGAAAAGGCTATAGAGTTGTGGTTTTCACCAGTCGAAAGAAGAAACATTAGAACATCTTTTCTCCAAAACTGTATAAGACAAAATCGTTTTAAAATAAATCATTTCTACAAACCATTGCAAAAATGCATGAAAATAAAAGAGTTTGTCATTCTGATGAAATTTTGGTTTGGATATGCGGTCTAGATAAAGGAACTTCAGATCTATAGTTGAAGATATAATTCAAACGATTATCTTCTCATATCGTAATATTAAGCAAATCAAATTATACATTTGCTCCATCGAAAACAATGATTTCTCCTAATTTTTAACCAAATTTCCTGAAAATTTCTTATGAATGATAGGTTATTATTATACATCTTTTCGATGTGTTGTACAGATCGTACATTTAAAAAAAAAACATCGTCTTATACAGCAAACAATATTGGAGAAAAACACGTTCCAACGTACTCTCTGTAGAGTGGTGAAAACTACAGCTCTATCACCATTTTCGTTCTTGAATTATTGCAAAAAATATCCACGACCATTCTATGTTTGGACTGAGTAGTTTATTGATACTGATTCCCTCAAAACAATATTCCGTCAAAAATCTCAAAAGACATTTTCTAAGCTTTTTGAGCTTTTCTTTTTAGTCAATGTGACTGCACTGTTAATGAAGCATGATCGTTTGATGGATATTTTTTTGAAAAAGATTCTCTGCTAAGAAAACAAAAGTATATTCCGAATGTCTTTCTTATCCTTTCATAGAAATTTCATTCACCATCTTTTTTGAACATATTTGAAATGGACAATATTAGTTATACGTATTGTTTCTTTGAATAAACTAAAAGCTGAAAAACATGGCTAAATTCCAAATAGTGAAAGATTTTGACTCAATACATATTGAACTCAAGATAATAGGAATTGGAAAATCAAAAATCAAAAACTTATTTTAAAAAGAATATCCGGATCTTCTATTATGAATTTCACATCAAATCCTCCGGGGGACTTTTAATATGGGAGGGTCTTCTAATATGGAGCGGGGTTTACAAAATTCTGGTAAAATTAAATCAAAATCAGCAACACAATTTTGATGACATATACGTATTGTCTCAGATGAGCTTGGTACGTCAAGTTTTGAGGAGTTACAATGAACAACATTTTTAGCCTTTGAAATAACATAAGATGAGAGAGTCTATCCATTAAACTGGTTGTTGTTTATCTTCGCAAAATACTACTTTGAGATAGACATCGCTGTTCATTGTGATGTACAGTATTTTTCATGACCATTAATAACTTTTGATTCATTTTATATATAGACATTTGAGACGCACTTCATATGTCGAAATATGACGAATTAAGCGTGTATCGAAGATTTTATTATAAAAATATTAACTTTTCTTGTTTGAAGCATATAATCCAGAGTATTTTTGTTGACACGAAATGCATCGTGTAACAATTGATGTCAGTTATGTACATCGTGCGTTGAAGTTCAATCAGCACTAATATATGGTATTTATGTTTAATTAACGACGAAACCATAATGAGAATCAAGAAGAGATCAAGTTTCTGTGAAACTTATAAGCTCACCAGATGTTCTGAATTGTAATAATTATTTGTCTTTCTCCGTCAAAGATGTTTCAAATATATGCTGTATACTTATATAGCTAATTCTCCAATTAAAGTGATTGAATATCATATCATTTCTCAAAAAGATAACAGCTTATAAATATCCCAACTCTTTTAGTTATCAGTAAAAGACTAATAATAGAATGTTAGGAAAATAAAACGACTGAATTCCTAAGAAACATAATGTATTAAGGTAAGCACACGATTATTTTTTAGGAAAGACTTTAGAACAGTACCAATAAAAAATTCGATTGACAAGTTTGCTGCACTCAGCGTAGAATCGCATGAGAAAAGTAGGAGCGTGAACATAATTTTAAGTCACTTATTTTCATTGCATTCAATGATAACTTCTACTTCCTCTCTGATTGTAGTTCATCTGATTTACGTAGAGTTTGTCTCATAAAATTAGTTTAAGAAGGAAAATTTTTGAGCAAGATGTTTATCAAAATAATGTTCTACTGTCATGTGTTGAACAAGTCAAGGTGTATTTTCATTACTTTATTCAGAAATATATTCAAAAGATGAAGTTAATAGAGCATTTTACTTCGAATTTCATACAAATTCACCTTAGCTGCAACTCTTGGAGGCCTAAGATCCTCATGCCATCACTCTATATAAGGACAGTACGCTTTCAACATTAACCCTTTCCGCTCTGCTGTTGTGGAATAACAATATTTTGCCCTGAGTTTTTATAAAAAAATTTGCTTTCTTAAAAAGCTATCGGTCAGTGAACCGAGTTTACTCATACCCTGCCTTAGTTACACCACTAATGTAAGATGACAATTCTTTTCAAATGAAATCGAAGTTTATTTTCAATAAAAACTTATAAATATGTATTTAAATCCTGTTGATCCTTCTGCTCCGGTTGAGTTGTATGTTCTAAATCGATCTCTACTGATACACAATCTGAATGATCACGAGGAAGAACTTGTGTATAAATCTTATCTGCTTCTTTGAAATAACATATACTTTCTTCTGTTGCACCTAAATTCTGATGAATACTACCTAAATTATTATATAATTTAGCCAATACATGTAAATCAACTGGCACCATACGTTCAAGAATAACTAGTGCTCGTATGTATCGATCAAGAGCTTTAATATATTGGCTACAGTCTTGATAAATATTTCCAAGCATAATTAAAGTTTTAACAACTTTTGTTTCTTTAAAAGGTATAAATCTTTCTTGTAAGACTAATGCTTGTTCAGCATTGTCGATTGCTTCTTCGTATTCGTGACGAGCCCAAAGTGTATTTGATATTCCTAGAAGACTAATAGTAATAGCAGCGAAATCAGGTGGACTAATAGTTTCTCGTAATGAAAGAGCACGTGTATGACAAGCTAATGCCATATCAAGTTCACGACGATGATAATGAATATTTCCAAGATTAGTCAATGTTTCAGTAATGTCATCACCATTCTGTCAAAACATAAAAAAGCAATATGATACATTTTCATTTTGAATAGCAAATTCTTCTGTTCAACGATCTAATAACTATACCTGTTCTTGCATTTTAAGAGCTTGAGAATGCACTTCAAATGCATAATCATAATCACCTTTCTTATCAACACATAATTGACCTATAATATTAAGAATTCTAGCCGAGACAGGATGAATTCGTTTGTAAGCTATTAGAGCAAGATCAATCTTGCCTTGATCTACATGTTTTCTTGCTTCCCATTCATCAGCAGTAATCGTAGAATTTCTAAAATAATTATATTCAAACAAATAACTTTTCAATATTTACTTTTTTATCATACGTTATTTGAGCTGATGATGGTTCTGAAAATGTTGATAATCTTCGTGTTAGATCGGAAGTCAATGATTTTGTAGATGTTAAAACCTGATCAAGTAATGATTCCAATGTCTCGTCATTATGTTCTGTGAGATAGTTTTGAGCCATTTGTTTTCCATCTTCACCTGCTGTTTTTAATTTTATGATAGTCGGTTGACCACGACTCACATACATCACATGAAATACCATACAGACATCGAACACTACGGATGATGATGATAATGAAAGTACATTTAATACTTCAATGAATAAATCTGTCGATTCACAAACTATTTCAAAAAGAACGGATGAAAGATCAGGACGATATGTAGGTAATAAAGCGAGTGCCAAAGCATTTGTTCTTGATTTTGTACAAGAAAAAAATCCACTTGTGCATACAAGTTTATCAATATGTTTTTCAAATCGATCGATATGTTCATTAGATAATTTCATACCACGAAAGACTTGAATAGAGAAATTATGTTCAGAATGTTTTTGAAATAAACGAGTTGCATCAACAAATAGAAAGCGAGCGAGATCCAATTGTTCTTTATTTTGATAACAAATTGCGTGTTTGAGAAAACGTGAAGGAAATGGTGAACGAAAACACCAATTGAGTGCATCTGTTACTCGATAAGATTTTTCAAATTCATCAATAATACTATTCGTTTGTAGATTTTTCTGGTAATAAATTCGAACTGCTTCAACAAAATCATGTTTATTCGATATTGTTTTTCGATTTGTAAGCTAAATGAATAAATGGAAAAAAATGAATTAATCAAGAAATAAACAATTATTTACCACTTCTCTCCATAGTTGTCTCCAGAGAAATATATTATCGTCTTCAAATACAAACATTTCAAATTGTAGCTGTTCAAAAACATCTAATCGTTCATTCATTTCTCGCAATAATTCATCTTGTCGAGCAAAAACACCACAAAGTTTTGGAAAATTATTCTTCACATTTTCTATAGTAGGATCAAGAATAAAAATCGCTTCAACAGCAGGAAAATCATGTACTGTTGTAATAAGTTCATTATTACCAGAAGATGAAATAAAAAAGATTCTCTCGCGTGATGATCGTATCGCTTCAAAACAAAGAGACGAATCTGTATAAACTTGGACAGAATTATTGATGTCACGGAGTAAATCAATAATATTAGTCATTGGTAGCATCGGCACATTTAACCAAATAAATATGACACTTTCATAATTTTCCTGTGTAGAGATACTACGGCGAACACTACTAGATCTTGATCTCAAAATTGAAGATGGAAATAAAGTAGCAGCAAGTGATCGTCGGGGATTCTTTTCACTTTTAGTTGTATTTGTTGTTGGTAGTAAATCCACCACAGAAAAAGAAAGACGTCTTCGAAGCATTATTAATTAGTAAATAACTATTAACTTAATCTGAAATATCAATTGAAATTAGAATATAATTTATATTAATATTTATTATGTATCGTATCTCATTCAACGATTAATTTAACCTTCTAAAGTTTAAGTCATTCAATAGAATGTATTCTTATCATACTGAAATCATTCTTCATAGTAGAATAATATCGAACAAGTTGAAATTGATCAAAAAACTTACTAATGACATAAATGCCGAAGAGAAATGAATGAGATTGAATTACAAATATTATACATGGACATATAAGTATGACCGTCTTATCGACGAAATAATATAAGTATTGGCATACAGCTGTTAAAAGTGGAATGAAAATTGTTGTTGTTGGATGAAGCACATATATTTGTGTGCAAACAATAGTTAATTTAAGATTGACTATGCATGCACTTTATTTTATACTGTTAACAAATAATTTTAAAATATGAGCAAATATGTCGACTGTTGGTCGTACACAAGAAAAAAGAATGAATTATTAATGCAGTGTGCAAAAGGGGTAGTGTTGAGTAAAAAAAAAAGCTTTTACCTGCTTTCAATAACAGTGAAAAATAATCGAAATATTGTTTGCAAAGCAACGTAGCAACACTTCACAAAATAAGTGCCTTATATTCATCTTCACAACCATTTTATCAACAGACAAATAAATAGTTTTTCTTTCGCACGATCTCTAATTAAAGATGTTTCATCTAAACGTTAGCTTTGTGTGAAGTCTATTTTTATAAATAAATGCTGTGTATTAGAAAAGAATGTGAATACGATTTATCAACTTTTTTCATATGTATACTAGTCAATTTTATCAAGTTGTTGTTTCATTCTACCAAATTTCAAGCATCTGTTCCGAGTCTACAAACTTTTATTGTTCAATTAATGGAAAATTGATCGATCTTCTGCGCAAATTTAAATTTGTTTAGTCAAAAAAGTCAGCCAAATTTCCAATTTCGTGATTTAATCATTATATGATCACTATCGGATAACTTAAAATAGAAATGTGAAGCGTTCACAATGTCACGTCGATCATCAGTAAACTGAAATTGCACACTCCTAACTAAGAAGAATATGTAGGATACGTTACTTATCAAGCATAAAAAATATGAAAAGAAAACATATAATAACTTTACAGCAATTGTCGAATTCAAGTTAAAATATAGGATTAAGAAGCATTTCAAACGTATGATTCGTGTCCAATTCTACAGTTTCTTTAGATTGTTGGGTGGTGATAGTTTAACTGTAAGAACGGATTTCATGTAATCATATATATACTAAATAGGGCAATCTTTTCATTGAAACCCAATCTCGTTAACTTCCAATCACAACAAGTAAATCATGGTGAATACGCACCGGCTCGAGTGATTATGAATGCTATTACGCAATAATTCCATATAGCTCTATGCACTACAAGGCCTTTGTAGATCCCAGGTGAAAGCGTACGGACCGGATCAGGGAAGCCGTATTCTGGGTCGGAACTTGCCGTATGTGTCCGGTTCCATAGTCACCATTTCCCGTGCTGTTCTGGCTGTTTTCTATATTCAAAAATGATACTCATATATATATAGCAACCATACCTGGCTGATCCGAGCTAACAATAAGAACCTCAAGCTTTGTGTTGAACCAAAGGATCTTTTGACTAATAAATCAATCTCTTATTAAAAATAGTATTTCGTTTTTTAGCATTTTCTTACGACTCATTGCTATAAAAAGTTTGACCAAATATCAACGTCCAACAATAACATCAGAAATTAAAAATATACTATAAATTGATCAAACTTTTGTGACTTAAATTCATTAGAATCTCTTTTAATTAGAAAGTTATAAAAACAATCCATTTTACAACAGTACATGATTGGGAAATTTATGTCAACTATTTCACTACACCAGCATAACATCTTTCCAGCTATTTTTTTTCATCTGCCGCACAATGATCTACCGAAAGACTCATAAAAAAACAACCTAAATTTTAGCACAACTAATGAAGCGAATTATGAGACTGCACAAAGGCTTTCATCTATGTAAAAAACATTCATATCACTTTCACATCTCACACGTTGATGACTACTGAAAAGAAATCTGACTTCCTCTTACAAAATAGCCGAAATGAAGAGTGCGAAAATATACTATCTTGTACAACTAAAGTTAACGAAAAAAATTTCTCCAAAAGATCTTTTGTACTATACAAATGTTTTATTGAGGCTTTAGTTCAACTACCCACTCAACAAGTCGTTTTGAACATGTCACTCTACATAAGGAACCCCATTTGAGGTATTTCACATACACATTATGATACTTTTCTTCGTATGAAAAATATTTCAGGTAGGATTTTTTATTCATTTTAATAAGATGAAAAGTCGTGTTGAATCTCTTTTGAACTTAGCCAAAACGTCATGTGTAAGGATAGATTATCTTGTACACATAAGGTTGGGAGGTAAAGAAAATTTTTTCGTAAAGGTCTTCTGTAGTATTGAGATTTCGTATTGATGCTTTAGGTTGACTACCTACTGAGCTTTCTGGTTTGACTATTTCGGTCTATATCTGGGAGTGAGTGTTAGATATTGAGAATGCAGTTTTCCATATATTTTCGGTATGACATGTATTTCAGGAAAGGTTTGGCTTCCTAAGCGTCACGCTTAACTTCACCCTCAATTATACACTATTTGTAAAATAAGTTGATTAGCGTAGTCATTGAAATACTAAGCTTGGTTACCAGAGTTCCGGACTGAATAGGGTCGATGAAACTTTTAATTCATATGAGGGTTATGATTATTAAGCATTAGTTTAGGTCTTTGCGAAGCCTAAATTAAACTCTTGCATTCTTATGAAGATACGATTAGTATTCATTAGCTCATGTCTTAGAGAAGTCTCAAAGAAACTTCTATATTTTATCCGAGGCATGATATGAATTATTTGAGATCATTGAGAAGCCTGAATGGAATTTTACCTTCTATCGGAGGTATGATTACTACTCGTTGGATCATATCATTGAGAGGACGCCATGAGATAGTATAGACTCTTAATGACACTCTTACCTCGTATTGAAGGTATGACAACTACGCAGCAAAGCGAATCATCGAGAACTCTCGATGAGACTTTTTTGTTCAAGTGGTGGTGTGCTTACTACTCAGCACGTCAGATTATCGAAAAGTCTTATGGAGGCCTTTTTTGTCGTCAATGAAGCTTTTGGCTCCAGTCGGTGGTATGATCACTACTCAGGAGAGCAGATCATCGAAACGTCTAAATTAGACATCATGGGGGCTCAATGAGAGCTTTGCGTCCTAGCAGAGGCGTAACAAGCACTGAACGGAGCAGATTATTGAGAAGTCTCAATAAGACTTCTAGCCTTTGTCGGAAGTATCATTACTACTTACTGCACTGTAAAAAAAAAAGTGTAGAAGAATAAACCCTTCAAAATGGTTTATTCTTCTATACTTTTTTTTTACAGTGTGGAGTAGATCGTTGAAACGTTTTAATGGAGGTTCAGAAGACTTTTGACTATGAAAACGACATTTTTGAGCACTGCATCTGATTGTAAAGAATTTTTGAGATTCATTATTATAATGTATTGAGATTTTTTCCAAATGGTCTTTGTCGTTGTGGAGGATTCATTATTTTGAGAAAGTCTTTAAAATGTTGATGCGGGAAAAGGTATCTTTTCAGAACTTTCACGAGATAATTCTGCTGTGGTTCCAGAGGGATCCGGGTTGTTTTACGAACCTATTCTGTGGGTCCCTTGGCTTTTTCCAACAGGATAAGCTATCGATCCGTTTGTTTGCCAGCTTTCGGAAATACTTGGAATACACCGTTTCCGGTACGATATCTTTCCGGGTCGGAATCTTCGACCTGAGAAGTTATATCGTTAGAAACAAGAAAGTCTAACCTACAAAATAGTGCTAATAGACTATTTTCGTTTAATCAAAATTACGAGACAGAAAAGTCATTTTCGTCTGTAGATGGATAGATATGAACTAGTATCTTTAAAAAATTGCCTAAATCTGTTGAGTAGAACTTGAAATATAAGTGTTTTATGTTCGGTACATAACCGTATACAATGCGACCGAAGTTTAGCCATACCGATCGCTTACACAGGCAAAGAGTTCATGGGGACAACATCAGAAATGGTGTGAAAATAGGGAAAAATAACGAAGCATATGAATGTGCAGGAAATCTGAGGATTTTAGGGTGCTAATAAAAATTTCTGATTGTCAGTGAGGAACGTTTATAAGAAATATATATAAAAATGGCTAGGAATCTTTAACGCAATACCGTCAAAAATTTTAATCCGCATAAAAACTGTTCATTTTAGAATGACACTTCGAGAGCTGTGATACGTGTCAAAAAATAGTTGAAATTTTCTATAGCGTTTTCACGCATTCATTTTAATTTTTTTGCCTGCTTTGGGTAACTGCAATAACCGCATGGAGTATCCACTGGAATTTGTCGAATACATAGGATGCATTGTAAAAGACGTTTTAGACAATCACTCTGATCTGACGTACCCAAACTAAAGTTTAAATTAATGTCTGTTTTTGGTTATTCGAGAATAATCAGAATAGTCCGTACAGATGAAACAGAGATAAATCTAGTCTTTTCAGTGTTATAATAGAATGAGAATGAGAATGAAAGTTCATGAAGACACAAATGGATGTGCGACGACTGAGTGGTAGAACGCTCGGCGATAGTCAAGAGATGGTATGACGAATATGTAGAAAGTTAATAAATAAGGTAAATAGGCGAGCAAATAGAACGAAACAGCCATCCGTTGTAGATAACTGTTTTTCCATTGATCACATTTCACGGTGAGACTAAGAACAAGCTGCGGGAGAGCACAAATGGACATCAAAACTGGACATACGAATTGCTCCTTACGCAAACGTATTTGTTTCCAAAGTGAATGTATAAAAGATTCTTGGCCTAAAGTCACCTTACTTCGTGCCGAGAGCCAGAGAATATAACCAGTGGAATAAACATTGCAAACTAACGGCAAAAGTTGATGAACAAATAGTAAAGCAGTATCAATCGATTTCCAAATATTAGACAATTCAAATACACAAATGACTTGATTTCCACCAAGAGGATTAACTATAACTCGATGATACAGAATATTTAAAAGACCACTAACTGCAATCAACAATAGTATCAGAATGAGAGCACCAAATCTGATTAAATCATTTTGCTTAACATTGCGTTTTGTTCTGTGTCGTAAATTGAACACACGAAGCAGTGATAGGATGGCGATTACCCATCGAGTTAATAATGAAAAGATTTTTTCCAGAGATTCATTCGATTTACAAGCCAATGTTGTCGCAATAATGAGATGATTTTGATAGAGATATGTATGAAGAACGTGCCACAATAATAGAAAAAGCGAGAGCTGGCTAAGAATGCAGATAAGCTGAAGAAGAGTGACAACTTGACAGCGAGCTATCGATTTTTGAATAAAAGCTATACAGGCACACAGATTACTGACGAAACCAATTATTGACATGAGAATAACGATGGAAACTATCACAAGCATATTCATTGATTCTATTGATAAAATATCAATTTATTCTTTTTTTTTAAACTGATTCTGTCCGAAAATCACTCACTACTTTTTGTCGATGGATCTGATGATACCAATAGAGTTTCGAGGGATAAACTAAAATGAGTCATTCGATATTGACATAGACTGCCTTGGTAGCATTTTGAGCAAAGACAAATGAAATCGCGTTTTGTGATACTGTGCGTGCGTTCGCCAGCGAAACAGATAGCCTCATTGAGACACATTTTCGCCAGTTGGATGCTACATTTATTAGCAGTTGAATTGTAGTTGTAGCATTGTTTAGTTCGTGATATTATCTTATCACATATACAAAGGAATCTTTCACTATCATAGAAGCATTGAACCGATTGTTTCTTCTGATTACAAGGTCGATGATAGAGTTTCAATGCAGCCAAGGTGGTATTGGTCGACAGAAGAGCTGGTAAACCGAATTCACTCGTATGAAAACAACGTAATAGTTCAGGTACTGTATAATTAAATATTTCTTCAGTATCATCTTGATAGTAAAGCAAATAAACTGCATTTTGATTTGATCGTGCATATGTTTTCAAAAGAACAACAGATGATAATTTAGGATTATCGTACATAATAGTCAATGTTGTACGGATAATTTGTTGTTTTTGAATGGTTAACTCTACAGAAGTAATCGAAAGCCATTCAACAATTCGGACGATATCATAATCTTGGTTGGTCATGTGAATATTAGGTAGAGTAAGCGATGCAGTTAGATACTCACAATTTTCACCAAAAAAGCCTGGCTTACACAAGCATGTACATTTTTTATTAAAATTATCATCGATCCATTCAATGTATGTACTTCCATATTGACATTGTGTTTCACATTTTATCGAATTGTTCGATGTTAAATGACATGTTAAACCAAAATGCTTTGCTGGACATAAACATTGATAATAATGATAGATACCTTGATCGAAGAATGTCGGCATACAACGACTATTCTCTGCACAAGTTGTATTTATAGAACAGGGATGAGTAATATCAAGTTTCTTCTCACATAATTGCCCATACCACCCTGATTCACATTCACAATGAAAATCTGACCGATTATTTGCCAATGGATAGCAGGTACCGTGATCTCCGCAACTATTAGAAGAAGAAACTGACTTAGAAATATCCGTATTATATCTTCAAAATTTGTACTCTTGACAGATATACACAACATTTAGGAACATGATGACATCAAATGTCAAAATAACATACCTGCTCATGTTGACACATTCTATTAAAGCGTTGTCAAGATCAAGGATGGTTGCTAGTCGAAAAGCAGGTAGAAATGGAAATAGCACGTCATGACGCCAGATGGTGACAAGGTTCATGCTTTTATTTGTCACATTGTATAGACGAAAACAAACTTTGAATGCTTCACGATCGAATATTAGTGATTTGAGTAACGACCACGGATAAGAGAAGAAAAGACGATGTTTTTGATCAATTTCTGGTCTATTTAGTATCACATGATCGATAGTGTGATAATAATATTCAAAGCAAACTATTAATTTATACAATAGTGGCATGATAAGATTCTCTCCAAAAGTAAACACGACTGTTATTCGATGATTTTGAGAGCTACATTCATCATTGAAAGCACTCGGTGGACATAAACACGTGTATTTGCCAAAATACTGAACGGTTACACCGCCTGCACAACCCCATTTCAAAAAACTAAGAAGAGAGTCATAATCATCATTAAAGATTGCGTCTAGAAAAAAAAAGTCTCACATATTGCAATGTGATGATGAAATGATTAATATCTTACTCAAGTTAAACTGTCTTTAAGAAATATCATTCTGATACCAGAAGATAGATAAATTTCGTACAGATTTTAGCGATATATTGTTTTTCAAGTGAGAATTTGTTATTTTTTTTCACATTTAAAATTCCAAATGCCATAAAAACCGTATTTTCTTACCGGATTCGACATCTCTAGGCATTCACATGAAACTGAGTTTCTCATTTGATGACTAACCAAAGAGTATTTTTGTAGCATCTGGTATTTGTACTGTGAAAAAAAGACAGATTCATTATGAAAAAAGTCGATCACTGGGATCTACGTAAACTTCTCTATTTGCTAATATATAACATGAAATATTCTCACTCTGTCCTACTTGAGAGAAATCGCACATATCCTCTAAGTCAGCAGTTCTATATTTTAAGAAGATCAGTTCAGACCTGAAGTGGCTATTGACATCGATCGACTGGTAGGTGCCACTGTTACAGAATACCAACAAAAAAGTTCATCACGTTGATTAATACAATCTCTTTTTCTGTCACATAATTGACTAGGGGCGATACAAGTGCTATTGACAGCATCCAGACAAGCAAATGTACCTTGGGGACATCCAGCGCGTGGTCCACAGAGTCGTTCTTCTTCATCTTCACTAGTTTCTAGGCAGTCGACTATTCCATCACATACGCGCTTAGCAGATAAACATTTTCTTTCATGACGACAATAAAAAGAAACCGATCGTCCTGCATCACGTATTCGGTTGAGAAGCCATCCATCATCACATACAATTATATTTTGCTCGTCGAGTGCACCTAGACAGTCAGGATGACCATCACCAAACTGTTCGCATGAGATCGTATGACTATTATTATTTCCACATACGAGCCAAGGATGAGGTCCATGAATACACAACGCATCATTGTCAGTTAATTCATCACTTCCATCTATAAAATCATAAAAATGATCGTTTATTGCTTCCGGAACAAGACATGTTGTAGGTCTTGTGCGTGCTTTTCTATGTCCGGACTCGCATATCCATTCGGAGCCACAATCCAATTCATCGAATCCGAATGGTAGATCCCACTGAGTGTTACATAAAAACTTGAAGTCTATTTCAACTTGCGTCGTGATTTCACCACGAAGCAAACGGCAATGGTAATTTCTCCGTTCGTCACACTTGAAATTTTGCCATTTAACCAAACGATCTTCATTCATCTCAAATTCATCACTTCCGTCCAGACAGTTCGTATGACCATCACCTAAAGAAAGTTTATGAGATTAATTAAACAAATATCAGTCAGCAATCTAGTTTTCGTTTTGAAATAAACAGACGGTGTCTTAAAAGAAAAAGTTTTTTGTAAAACTTTTTCTTGTAGCTGTCTTATGCAATGAACTCATTGAAACTTTCATTTTTGAGTTCACACGTATAAAAATTCGATTTAATCTACTCTGTCAGATGAATACTTACCAATGAGATGACGAAATATCATTCCACTATCACGTGCAGTACAGTGGAAACGATGACGCGTAAACTTGACATCTAGATAACGATGAAAAGATGGATCTTCATCTGTTTGATCGATACAATCGATGAAGCCATCGAGTAATCGATAGTTAGACAAACATTCACCCGATTTCGGACATATATAAAAAGCATTTGTATCATTACAATAATCCGGTCGATAGTGTCGACCAGAAAGATATTCAAATGGAGGAAATGGATATTTGTCATGATACACATTATTAAAATGATAGCAAGTATCATTATTTACAGAACATAAAAGATCAGGTCGGCGAGTGCCATAATGATCCGATTGAAATTGATTTTTTGAAAAATAAATATTAACAAATGGAGAGAGGATGTGAGGTAACGAGTAAAGATAACGATTCGTCTTGTTGAGAAAACAGTGCTTCAATATGTATTGTGCAGTGTTCTGGACACCCTCAATTTCACACCTAAAAATGACAGCAATTGCAAAACTCTGTTAAATTATACAAAATCCTGTGTCTTCTAACAGACTTTTATTTTAACGATTAATTAGCCTTTCTTATGGTTTCCCTCTTCCCCTATAGTAGCAAAATTTTGCTTGGAATTTAAAAGCAATAGCAGAATTTTGACCTAATTATATTAAATATATGAAATTCAAATTATTTCGTTTACATATACTTAAAGGTCGCAAACAGGGTGCACCTTTCATTTGTGAATATAACATAGGTTAAATTCTGTAATGTAAAGAGAACTCTGTGAAGTATGCCAAGTTTTTGAGTTCTTAACAGAATTCTGTTCGATCAAATGGTGTACCATTCATTTATATGTGTAATGCAGTTTGAATTCTATGTTATGGACTATGATTCTATGATATTTTTTGTTGTATTCTAAAATTTCGTAATAGAATTTTGTTTTAAGAGTACCATTGTTCTCTTGCAAAAAGTATCAACGCAAAAATTATGTTGTAAATTTTTTTTTACACTGAATCCATTATCTAATATAGATAAATCCACTTAAATTCTAAATTCTGTAGCTTCTCGGGATGTATTTTCAAAAACTATGCATCGTTCTACCTGTCTAAACCAATAGCGGCACATCGTACGAGAAAATCACACGATTTGGACGTATTCATTTTCATTTCAACATCTGCCAAACAATAGCCATTCTCTTGTGTTAGAAAACCAATTAATTCGCACAAACCGAACATACCGTATCCATTTAGGCAAGATAGAAAAATTGAACTATCGAAACGCTCATTCCACGGAATACATTGCCCATAACCACATGAATAAGAATCTTTGCCACAAGCTCGCTCAGTACAATCGGGCTCTGACAGTGCTGCGCAATCGTCGAAATCCATTTCAAGTGTTTCTAAACGTTGTTCATCTGTACCATCAAGACAATCGAGATGCCCATCCATTAGCCACTCATACGGAATACACAAGCCATTACGACATCGAAATTGATCATCTTTACAAGCGTTCATTTCAATGAATTGACAATTAAACTCGTCTTCACCTTTGGCGCAATCCCATTCACCATCACACACATCTCGCCAGTCGAGACACAGAGCACTACACGTTTGAATAAACGTATAACATTCATGAGGACGAAACAGATTATAATCAGATTCCTCCGAATATCGCAATTGGACTGTATCCCAAAGTAGATCATTGAATGATATATAGATGAGACGTGGCTTAATCCCGTAGACGTATTCACACAAACGACCAAATGTATACTTTGCAGTACAATTACACACAAAGTTCTGTGTATGTTCTTCTGTATAATTGTTTATTAGATAACGCGCATAAATACTTACAAGATCAACTGGTATTTTCCATTCAAGTAATTTAGAAAACGGAATTGATTGTGCTCGCAGTATTTCAAAGTTCAAACGACGACCTGAGAAACATTTTTCTTGCATTTGAGATACTTTCGCTGACAACGGTGACAAACGACGACAATAATTAACATGTTCATATATCGGAATACCATTCAATTGTTTGATCGATGAAGAAAGAAAACAATCAGCATACATGGCGGCTTGTGAAGCAGTATACTGTAAAAGTTGTTCATAGGAATTTTGTAAAACGAATAAGATCAATAATAGACTAATAATCAACATCGTAATCAGTTACTATATACATCTATTCAACTAAAAGTCGAATAATATTTGTCTCGTAAAACTCCAAGTTAAGCTCCGAACATCTCATTTGAACCATTATTTGCATAATAACAGATAATTCTGTCTTTTTTTATATTTGTCAGACAGTAATATAAATCCATGTTTCATACTGTCAATGTCACGTATTCATATGTTATTTTCAAAATTTGATAGCCAGATTTTTATTATTTGACATTGACGTGTACATAGAGAGAGATTTTTTTCCATCATTCCTTGTGCTCCTTCATATTTATGGTAATGGAAAGTTAATATTTGGTTAGTTTTCTACGAGAGCCATTAGTATATTTATGAACACAGTAAATTCTGACTTTTCATCCTCAACAAAATCTTTTTACACTAAACTTGTTCCACCTATTTTAGATAATTTCAATTCATAATGAATAAAATACCTTGTAGAAAATGAAAGATATTGAGAAAAGCTATTATTACTGAAATAATTTTCTATTCTGTTTAGTTCGAGTCAATTCGGATGTTTTTATATGCGTGTCGAGTTGAATCTTTTTTTACTGGTTTTTGTCTCTGCTAAGCAATTCATCAGTTTTTCATACAACTCGACGATCTCTATCTAATAGTACAATCAGATTTCCCTTAGTCCAAAATATGATTCAAAAAATCTCAAAATACTGTCTTTTCTTAATAAGATTTGTTCTGTGTGTCATTTCTGAAAGTGTTTGAGTCGGATGTAACTGGATGACCACTATTCAATGGTATACTCAGATTTCCTCTAAGGCTATCTATGGGCTCACAAGTTATACTTCGAGCCATCGAAGATTTGAGCATATCATTGGATAGAACTCGTTGAGTTGTATAAAACACTGTTAAATTGCTTAGGCTCACGCGAATAAGCGAATATTCGCTAGAAAAAAATCGAATCTGTCACTAACTCAAGGGGAAAACATCTGACTCCATGACTCCACGTTGACTCCGCTTGGCCCCACTTGACTGAAATCTGCAGTTTCACTCTTGAACTTATTTCCCAAAAACAGAACATTTTCATTCTGTCTTTGGAAAAACATTCCCATAACAGAACACTTTTGTTCTGTTTTTGAGAATTGTTTTCCAACAATGAACACTTGTATTATTATAAAAATTAATTAAGAGAGCAGCAGCAGAATTTGGGACCTCGCATGACTCCACATGACCCCATGCGATTGTGCGTGTTTCTACGTGACTCTGCGTGATTTTGCGTGCCGTCGTGCAATTCATTTGGCTTCAACTGACTCCGCTTGACTCTACTTGACTCCAAAGAACTGGAGTCAGATATTTTCCCCTTGCACTAACTTCATTGATGTCATCTAAATATTCAATCAGTTCGTCGAATTGGTACAAACGTTCCATTTCTCGATGTATTCATCAAAAATAACCATGGTATATTAACACATTCACTATGATATAGTCCACCAGTGGGCCACGCCATATTTTAAGAAGGAACTGTAGAAAAACACTTCTTTTGCTTTTTTTCTTAGGCAATAAGTTAAACAAAATATGTCGTCTACTCTACCTTCAATATTTTTTGAATCCTTCATTCTATAACATGGCGGTTCTTGTTAAAATATTCAAGACAAAAGAATTTAACCCAGTCAAAACATAAAGTTTTTACTTTCATTACTAATGCTGCATAGCTCGCTTTCTTTGATTGTTGCTTCCTGCTTTGCTCATAACAGCTGATACAGTCTCTGCTGAAATTGTATCCAGATCCTTCTATTTCTTCTAGCTTGTGATCAGCGAGTTTTTGCTTCGTGCCCTGTCGACTTTTGTGTGAGGCCTGATTTCAGTTTCTCGAATGGCACATCAAACAATAGAGATAGGACAAGACTTTCGAAAAACTGTAGAATGGCTACGTTGCTCACAGCGTAGTTTTCCTTATATACTAAATGACTATTTACTAGTGCTGTACCAAAAATCAATTCAAATATCACCCTTCAATACTACTCTATTGACCGTCTGAGACACTTGTAATAGTCTAATAGCTGATCAAACAAATCAGCACCTTGTCTTCCTTCCTTGTAGTCCTAACAACTTGTGACTTCATGATGTGTTCAGTTTTGCTGTTGGTGTTTCCAGTGTCCGCCGCACTTGCTGAGTGTGACGGCCTAGTGAGGATGAGGTGCGCTCCTCATCTTCATCTAGCCAACAGTTATTTATTCGTCGGAACTTCTCGATTCAAGATGCATTCTAACCAAATCATCATCCAAAAAGCTCATTTCACTTCATGAGCTAGCGCTTTCTTCCGCGCCTCCTTCTTCGAACGACATGTGAACTATTTCGAAACTTCGGTCGCTTTTATACATAACAGTATAGAGGCAAGAATAAAGAAGAAAAATCTGAAAGTTTCGTTCTCTTATCTTATATGTACTACCTATAAGATGTAAAAGAACGAAAAAACAGCCGGAGGGATTTTCCATATTGTCGCAAAAAATAACGCATTGTGTGACAATACAAAGAAGAGAACAATGAATAATTGGTGAAAAATAATGAACAATTCTTGGCAGAACTGAATATCTCAAAGAAGTTTTCTAAGAAAACTGAATTGTGGTGACTGTGTTAATCTTACTGTTTATATCGAAAAAGTACCTCCCATTGCATTGAAATATGAGAATAAAACGTTTGGAAGCAACTGAATCTTTCAATAGAGTGACGCCAAGCCACACGCGCATCATCCAACACAACAATAGTGTCGAAACAATTTTCTATCATTTATTGACAAAGATGGTTGGCCTCCAAACAGTGCCGATTTGAACCCTTTGGACTATCCAGTTGCGGATGAATATCATCGAAATCAAGTATAGAAATGATTTTCATGCAATAATATTAAACAGTCAACTGTAGTTGCTTATTTTTTGTTTCACATAAATGAGAGTAACATATTCAAGATCATGTCCAAAATTGATATTCATTAAGATTAGGAATAAAAAGAATTCTATTCATTCATATAATTAAAAAATGACACAAAGAAGAGGTCACTGTTTGTCCGATATGTTCGTCTTTCAGTTCCTACGAAATACTACATAATATATGAGAGTGAGATAAGCACGCAAAAAAAATAAAAGATAGAAGACCGAACAAAGAACGATATGGTCACAACACGCATATTTTTTCAGTCATTTACATATGATTTTTAGTTTAGATACATTTATTTTCTTTCTAGACTGTTTAAAATGAAATTCCTTCTTATTTTTCTACTCGTAGTCTGTGTTTATACATTTAATGATGATATAAATCAAGATCAATGTGAAGATATATGCTCATTCGATGTCAATGAAATTGATATATCCAAATTTCTTACTGGTACGAATCAAGAGAAAAAACAAATTGCTTCATTATTCGATCAAACCTTTCATTAGCATGGCATTATCCGATTGATCAATGCTAATATTACTTCAGAAATAATCGATAAAACAGCAGAATTTTTCGACTTGAATGAAGAAATAAAAATGAAATATTATCTCAATGGTTCATATTATGAAACACCGGGCTACAAACCACCAGGCGTAGAATCCGTTTCCAACTATAAAGGAGATCAAAAAACAGCAGCTACAGATTCGAATGAAATCTTTTTTACATTTTTCAAAGCTGAATCGAAAGAATTCAATTTTTCGCTTGATCAATTACCAGATATATTTCGTGAAGTAATACCAGACTATATTCTCAAAGGAAGACAACTCCTTTCTTATATTCATCAGATTGCTGATTTAGCATTAAGATTAAATAAAAATACTTTGGATAAAAATTATACCAATGATCATGCTTTGTATCACTTAAAATTAGCTAGATATTTTCCACCAAAACATGATGAACCATTATCATTGGGTGAACATCAAGATTATCTTGGATTTACATTAATACATAATGATAACGTACCAGGTAGTCAAGGACTTGAATATATGAATAATTATTAGTTATCTTTTTGTTTATTTATTAGGGTTGGATGTGAATGTGAATGGACGATGGTTTAGTGTTGAATCAAAACCAAATACTATATTAGTGGTTGGTGGTGAATTTATTCAAAGATGAACGAATGATTATTGGATATCAGCATTACATCGTGTAGCCGCAGTGAAACAATCAAGATATTCAGCATTATTGTTTAGTGGACCTGATATGAGTTCGATGATTGAAACATTGCCCTGTGAGGAATGTACAAAAGAACCATCAAAATATCCTTCAATTACTGCACAGGAACATTCAACAAAAAGAGATTCCGTTGCAGCGCGTAACTAATATGATCATTAAGGACATGTTTCATTTCAAAGATGATGAATAAATCATGATTATAGAAAATTCATTTTAAAATAGATGTTATAATCAAGTTGAAATCAGCGACGATAGTTTTCTCAGCATAATAATCATCCTCTTTGACATTATGTTCTGTCTGTCATTCGCTGCGAAGGAATTGTGGAGTGAACATGTTGTCTAAACTAGGCATCTTTTCACCAGCGAAAATATCTAGTAGTAATTGAATGGTGAGCATGATTTTAGTTTGTTGGAAAAGTTTTTGTTTCTAATCATATCTAGAATCTTCAGTAGCGTTGGCTATCCGGCTTAGTCATTTTTTAAATCAACGATGAGTATTCAAGTAATCACACTTTTTAAGAACATATTTCTTAGAATACTTATGAAGGAAAAAAATGAAAAGAAGAACTAAAAATGTGTTTGATATCTTTTTTCAGGTCGAAGTTCGTATATAGTCTGAATCTCTATAAGCATACGAATGTATTTTCTTATGTATTTTGGTAACCCTTGTCTCTCACCTTTAGACACCTATCAATATTGACTTGGTAATAAAATCTAGCATGACAGGAAAAGAATAATTGATTTTCACATATTAATGTTTTCAATATTATCCAAGCACGTGTCACATATATCAAATACGATTCTATCGGAAGATCGTAAAATAGCAGGAGAAATCGCTGTTTTCAAAAAAATATTCGAAAATAATTTTCATTGTACTCTGGATTTCATAGCACTAGAAATAGTATGCTTTGTAACTCAATAGTTGTATTATTTCTCTTGTATTCACTATATATGAATTTGGTGTCGTCATCCATAATGTTGTGTTTATCAATCGCATCATAATTAAAGAATGACGCAATATTTTGACAATCCTCTGAAAAAATAAACGTAACATCATAGAATATGAATCATATGCAGAAATGACCAAAAATGACAGGTAACTATTGCTTAATGATGGCAAAAAAAATATTTCTCTCCATTCGGATTCGAACCGAAACCTTCTGATAGCTGCTTATTAAATACACTGTTACAGTCAGAAAATGCTATAACCATTACACCATGGAGAGATACTATTTTTCCTTCCTCAAAAACAAATAATAATTCAATCAGACAATTTCATATCTTACTGTAGATAAGTGAAGAACTATCATATGATCTCGACACAAGGATGCAACAAATCCAAGATAAAGTTTAGTTTTGGATCTGGATTTGTTTTTTTATATGTACAAATCTTACAAAAAGATTTAGATTTAGTAACACACATGTTCATCATTCTTCAATCAGTTTGTTTCTTACAGTAAAATTATAATTCAATAATTCTTATGTAGTGGTGTAAGTCACCCAAGATTTATGTAATCATAGCAATCCCAATAAACTAATATCTCAATTACAGTAAAAGTTTCAGATGAAGAAAAATTGTAGTGCAAGTAGAGCAAGATGATTATTATAAAAAGAGAACTACTATAGAACTGTATATCAGAGTTTCCGTAACTTTAAAGAATCTCTCAGTTCAAACTAGGGATCTGCAAGATCACTTTTGTTGGTTCCGGTCTCGATCTGGTTTTGACATCAGTTAAAAGGTGACACATATTCAAAAACTTCCTACCCAGGCGAGAAAACAGACGAAAATTGTAGGCAAAACCAGTGTTCATGCAATATTATACTAAGTGACACTATAAGATCCATCCAATATTTGTATTTAAGTAAGCAGCAAGAAAAGAAAGTGAAAGAAATTTTTCTCGATTAAGATAATACACAATCTCATTGAATGAATGTATGTGATGGCGCAGTAGAAATTGTTCTAGATAAACAAGGAATCATTGTATATAACATTCAATATTGAAATGATCCACAGAATGTAGCTTTAGCTTCAAGAAATAATTTACATGTTAGTAATTATAAGAATAATCGAGTACAGAAATTTTTGAAATAAAGTTATTGAGTGTAACAAGATGTATTTCACACTGCAGAATGTTAGACGAGAAGTCGAGTCATAAGAGTGACAACAGCTGCTATGATTATGGATGCCACCTAATGAAATTGGAAATGCAGAAAACTGACTATCTTTATATTCTAAAAAAATGAAATGGAAAATACAATAGTAGTTACCCTTAGAAATAATAAAACTTCGATAGGACTAGTTTCAATTTTCAAACATAGAAAATTATATAAAGATATTGTATTTTAAATGCATATTTTTTATTAGAACTGTTTGCCGTAAACAATTATTTTGCGAGATAACAAATAATTGTACATGTTCATAGATAGTAATGAGAAATTTGAACAAATTGTTAATTAAATAACTGTAAAATCGCGTTGTCACATTTCTATGAACAATCTTTTCTGGTGTAACTTTTTGAAAATTTTTATAACTGTTTTTTCTATTAGTCGATAGAAATTTATTTCAATAAAAACAATATCATCGGTAATTGAGACTTGCTCTTAATTGTGTCTGATCACATTCCTTGTTAGAATTGCCATCTATATAGTAAATATATAGATGGATGATCCTCTACCGTCATCCTCTCCTCTAGTCAGACATTTTTTGTTTACATGGCAGCCACATTATACACTCAGTCATAAATAGTCATACAGAGAAAGACATTATCGTTTGTTTTTATACATTATATATTTTTTTATTTCTTTTTTCTTCTCGTTGTTAGTTTTTTCTCTTAATCTTTTAATAAAAATAAAAGAAACCTAGCAGAGTAAATATCACATGTCGTTACTTTTTATTTTTTTTGCTTTTGTGTCGTATTATTTTTACTATACTTTCTGATTGATATTATTTAATTAACTCTGATAAATATTTTTATTTTCTTTCGCTTTATATTCAAAAAAACATACGATCGTTTTTTAGGAACATTCTACTCAACACTTTATCTTACGTATAAGTATTTATTAATTTAAATTACTACGTTATTACGTCATCACGTGGAAAAAGCACGTGTTACAATTGGTAAGCGGGTGCGGTCTTGTCATGTAAACTATATTTATTTTCATCTCTTCTGTTCTTGGCGTGCACAGCATAAGACAAAGATCAGCAAGTAAATGCCATTGTTTTTTTTCCTTTAGATCTTATAGCGTATATTTATTGTTATTTGTATTCATTTAACAAACAAGAAATATTATGGCTAGTAACCTTACACGTAATTTTTTATTCAATTCACGTGGTAATCTGAAAAGATTTAATTTATTAATGTATTTTACGAAGTAATTATTTGATATTTTAGTGGTACAAACAAGTTTTGTACGTACACTCGCTTCTCAAGGATCAAAAGGAAGCGGTACTAAAACTCAATCAGGTGGTTATGGTGGTAGTGGTCCATCATCCCAACAATCAAGTGGTCGTGGAGGCAGCAGTCCATCATCTCAGCGATCAGATGGTCGTGGAGATAAGAAATCACCATCTCGACAACCAGGTAGTGCTGGGCCCACTAGTACACCAGAACAAAAAACAAATGTTCTTGGTGCCGATGGTGCTGACTAAGCTAAAAAAACTATGTAAGTTAACTTTTATTTATTTGTTTGATTTGAGTTTTTTTTTCGATTTATAGTAAATAAGTGCAACGATCATTTTGAACCCATCTTTGTACTTATCCCATTTTTTTTCACAAATATGTAATCACGCAACACTTAAGTATACCCGTTGCATTAGTCTGACAATTTTTTTACATATATTTTTTTAATTACTTATTTTTTTATTTGATTTCACGATATTTTTTTTGAATGAAAATAAAATCAAAAATGCAAAAGCTTCAGATGATCGTCTCAACACCAATCGAAAACTAAATAGAAAATTTCCAAATATTTTCGTAATCACAAAATTAGGAAAACGAACAGTCAAATTCAACGAGATACGCACGAACAAAAGCAAACAAAAATAATAAAAATATTAGTTGATCTGTATCATTGGACAATGACAACCTTTTTGCTACAACTAAAGATAAACCGTTGATGAAGTCAAATTACTGTAATTAGGTGATTATTGTATTGATTATACAAAATGTTTATTCGACTTTTGATCAGTTCTCTGATTATATTAATGGTAACAGTCTAGAACGTTATATAAAAGAATGTCCTCACATTTCGTCCTACGAAAAATGTTTCTCTCTAAAAAAAATGTCCTTTAAAATGATAATTTTTTTTATTTTTCATTCGCAACAAAAAAGGAAAATCCACGTAATAAATCTTATGCTGTAATTTTGTTATTATTAAACTGATCATATAATTCTTACATCTGTTGTTCAGCAATTTTAGATTGATATCTTTTTGAACAATTAAACCATGAATTGTATTTCTAATTGAATTCATAAAAAGCCGTATGTTCGGATGAACTTTTTGTAAACGTCTTCTAAATCTATTATTATAGCTTAAAGCGACACTACACTATAGTTGCTAAAACTATTATTTCTACTGTACATATCTTCACTATAATTGATTGTTCGATCAGCAATACTGAAAACATTCCATGTTGATATTTTACGTATCCAAGCATCAGTGAATTCTTGTGCAACAATAGTGAATAATATAGGAACATATGATTCAAGTGCTAATACTAGTAATGATATATGTATGTTTTTTTAGATAGGATAGTTATAAGTCATCTGATACTAACCGTCTTATTGAAGATGAATTGTTAAAGACTATCGTTCATGGAGATAGATGTGAAGCACAACTTTGTTTACCATATCTTCTTTTGTTAATGAAATATGGAAACAAATATAGACAACAGGTTCAAAATGTACAAAATTGCTTAAGCATGGTCGGTGATTTCATACTCATCTGATCTTATTAATTATTTGACAGAAGAATATATCAATATAATGTCATAGCAGTTACATTAGCTAAGCGGGGTACTATGTAATTTGTGGCTAACTAATTTTATCGAATGTTGTTTAACTGTTTAAATAAAGAAAATATGATTAGCACTAAATGTACGGAGAACAAACAAGTTATTATGAAATCAGTATTTACTTGCAATTCGAATTTCACTGTGTCTCATCAAGAATTAATGGACTTGATTAATCGATATTATAGATCTGCTCTAATAACTCCTGCTAAAATAAACCTAACAGGCCACGGATTGATCTGATATTATATATGAGTAGCATTCTAATGAAATTGATCAAGGTTCGCACGGATACCAGTTGATGAAGGAGCATTTTTATATATTTGAAATTCGTATATCATATCAACAATGATTGTATTGGATCATTTGATTTAATTAATGTATTCCACTAACGTTTCTTAAAGTTTATCTGAAAGGATGAAATTTGACCAATTGATATGTGGACACAACATGAAAATAAATTTCCTGCAAAAAAATAGTCATTATTAATTTGTTTACGTATATATCGATAAAAAAAGATCGGTAACACGAGAATTAACGATAGATTAAAGACGATTTGAACTAGTATCATCATTCATACAATCAGTTCCTCATTTTAAATACATAATAATGGTTGAGAACTGTATAGTATGAGAGAGTACTCGCCCTCTTCTTATATTTGAATTGAATAGACGAATGTTTAGAAAGAACGAATGAAAGTACTTTCAGAGTGACCTTTGTAATTGCTTGTTCTTTTTTCAGTGCATATATAATAACAGGAAAAATGCAGACAAATACAATTTAATGACATTTCCATCTCCCACAGAGAAAGAGTAAAAAACCATACGTTTTGAAAGATAAAATTTAATCAAAATTCAAACAAAAAATATTTCAAAACTATGAAATACTTTGATTGATCTGCTTTTTTATTACAAAGAGAAAGAGAAAAATCTCGAAAATATTACACGAATTATAATATAATCAAAATAAATACATGCACAAATATTAATCAGTTAGCAACTGGTAACAAGATCATTTTCATAATCTATATAATTTCAAAGTTTTAAGAAAAGATAGTTAGAGACATGAATAACAAAAATTGATACCTATTATACAGTTCATCACTTCGAAACATAGTTGTTTTATGATATCAATAAATTTATTTATTTTTGTTCTATTATGAAATTTAAAGTAATAAACAAAATTATCTTCATATAGTTATTAAACCCTTTCACCCACTATTATTGTTTTATGTTGTACGCAATTTGAAGATATTTAAAGTATAACAAAAGTAATAATACGATCATCTTATTTTCTTATAGAATGTTTAAAGTAGGGATATTACTTTATCAATAAAGGTAAAGATATATTTTTTCTTATAGTAGGTACATATGAAAATAGCCCGCACAAGAACAGAATATGTTAAGTAGTGTCCTTTCTTATCATCATCATCACTTCCATGTGTCATATTATCGAGAAACATTGATCACTCATGAAATGACATATGTAAAAAATGTTATTGCATGTTATATTTATTTAATTATATAATATAATAATTTTTTGTGAGTTACTCCAACAAAATTATAAAAAAAAGCTTAATATGAAAAAGAATTTATTGTAAAGAAAATAAAAATAAAGTAACATTCCTAGTTTAAAGATTATTTCTTCTCATTTTAGATGCAATCATAGAGAAAGTTAGGGTCTAAATTTTCTATACGATTTCATCAATATTCAACAAATATCATAATTATAAAATTTCCAAAAGAGAACTGCGTCTAAAGAATAAGATTTAATTGAAACAAGATAGAGAACTGCGGTTTTTCCCAGTTGGGATAGGAAATAAAGGACATATACAACCTTATATTATAAATTTTTCAGGTGACAATTTTAAGAATAAATTTTTTTTTTATGAGTTATTTATAAAGAATTTTTAATAATCACGTTCGCGTTCAAATTGATAATTGACGAACCGCAAATTACAAAACTCTATTAATTAGCTCATTAGATATGAAATAATATAGAAAAGTAGAACAGTATTTCTTTATTATGACATAAAAAATGAAAATTTCTTTAACCGTTTTATAAGAAAATAAGATGATGATGTCATTAGATTTAGTATGTCTTTACTAAATGTTATCGACATACTACTCACTTCACTGAACGCTCTCAAATAATTAATTACATTTTTTAAAAAAAAATTACAGAAAATCATCAGTAATCAACTATATTTGACAGATAATCATTTCAGATATAATAAAAAAAGAAAAAGGTAATATTGCACGTAGATTTTTGAAAATTAACTAATGCCACCTGCGCTCTTTTTAAGCCAGTTATTCTCTCTAATTTTTGTGTTGCCTTTCTTATTCATAGTATATATAACGTAATTTTTTCTTTGACCTATTTCATAGTACGTATTTGAATATATGCTCTTTCTTTGTTTTTAATCTTCTTGATTCAATATGTGAAAGCTTTTTTTTCTCATTTCAGTATGGATGCTCAGATTTTTCGAATAAACTTTACTTGAAATAAGATAGAGATTTTTGATTTTTACCGTTAGAAATAGACGATTTGATTCACTTTTCTTATCGTGGGAAACATGCATTTCTTTATGAAGAATATAAAAAAGCAAAAAATTGTAATAGAATTTCATAATTTGTAGATCGTTGATTATTGAGTATTTATTATAAAAAACTCATAAGAAAAATTTATTCTTAAAATTATCAACTGAAAAACCTTATAAAAAGAAGGTTAAAAAAATATGTCTCTATCTCCTCTTTTCAATGGTAAAAAATAACAGTTCTCTATCTTATTCAAAAAATCCGAGCATTCATATATTCGTAACATATTTTAAGAAGTAGTTGAATATATTATCTTAATTTTAATGTCTATTAGAATCAAATAACATACAATAAAATTGATTCATTCATTCTAATGGAAATAGCAGCTAAAATTTTTGGAATTCTTAATTTATGTCTTATATTCATAACAATTGCAATGTATATATTAATTTTTATTATTGTCAAATGTCTTCAACGACGAGAACGAGATATATCAATATTATTAGTTTGTAATACTTATTTAGCTGCATTTCTTACATGTTGTACAACTTGTATTATGACTAGTTCAAATGTATTTACAAAATTTTTAGCATTTAATCTTAATTTTTGTTATGCATGGGGATTTCTTTATGATACATTTGAATGTTCAATTTATTATAGTTGTTGTTTACAATCAATTTATCGTCTATGTCGAGTTGTTTTTTATAAGAAAAGAGCTTTATTATCTTTTACATTATATATTAAAATGATTATTGGTCAATGGTTATTTACATTTTTTTTAATGCTTCCAACATTATTATTAAAATATTATATACGTTTACCAACAGAAGCATATTGTCTTATTCCATATACAGATCTTCATGGATCAATATATCTTATTATAATTTTATATTTTATTCCATTAGTTTGTATTATAACAGTCTATTTATGGATAACAACATTTATACGACAATCATCACGTACATCAACAGCAATTATTTTAGCACAACAACGACAACGAAATTTACGAGATTTAACAATAATAAAACGTTTAGTTGTATTAATATTAATATTAGCATTATTACGTTTTCCAACAATTATTTTTATTATATATGGAATTGTTGTTGGACAGTTATATTTATTAACATATGCTATTGTTGGATTAATTACATCTTTATGTTTAATATTTATTGGATTAATAACAATTTATACAACACCATTACTACGAAATACTATACTAATTCTTTTTAATAATCATAATAATCAAGTAAATGTACAACGAATACCAAGACCACGTTAATAATAATGGATTATAAAATTTTTATTGATGTAACACTTTAAAACATAAGAATTAATCAAATAATTGTCTAGCATTGTATTTAATAAATAGATAAAACCATGAATCTGTTTAATTTGTTATAAACTATCTTTTTAAATTGCATCTAAGGAAAATTTTCTTCGTTGATTCAAATATCTCATTTAATATTCTATGTAAGTTTGATTGATTTTTTTTTATTTAAGAAATATGGGCAATTTTAAATAAAAATAATTATCTTATTGTGAAATAAACGATAATACCAAGAAGAATTGTTTAAACATGATTATGTTTATTGCGCCAATATGATGCTGACATTTTTAATAAAGAGATATTTATTTGTGTTCTCATAAAATAAAAGAAACAAGTTAATCTTGATTCTTCGGTTTCAATTATTTTAGTGTTTCTAATATAGCTAAGTTACAAATCAAATTACTCAATTAAATATATTATTTAATTTCTTAACTATATCACGAACGTTGTTTATCTATTATCATATAAGTTATAAATTGAAGCAATTGTCTTTTCGTTATCTCATCACATTATACAGAGAATTGGTGTTGATAATGTGATGCTTTTGCGTCTCGAGATAAAATAGAGAAACAAAGTAAACAAATATGAAGATTTTTATATATTCTCGAAGAATAAAAAATTGTAAAATGTGTTTTTATAACGACAGAGAGCAATCAAAACAGGACTGTTCTTTCTTTGGTTATAAAACAGTGCGCATTTCTTTGATAGATTATTATTCATTTTTAAGCTTTCATTATTTACATAATAAACGAAAATGTATTGATGTCCCATTTCATGTGGCAGCAGAAGAACATAATTCAGTTATTGAATTCAAGTATACTATTCGTCCAGTTAATTATTTTTTTCATAGAAAAAAAATTTTTAAAATCTCATTTATTATTCACATTTCACAAGAATGAAATGAGAACAACTTAAGGGTCAAACAAATCAAGCTAACTTTTCATCTGTGAAACTACAGTTAGAGAATTGTTCCATCTTGATTATCAATCTTTGACTATGACTATGAGTATTGAATGATCATAAAAGAAAAATATAAGTGTAATATACTCCATGCTATCAGATGTCAGCATTTGTATGTGAAAAGTACAGCAACTAACCTGTTTATTTTTCAAGAAGTGTAGCAAGACAATCATTAGAAATAGAACAAGTCATTTCATTATTACATAAATATGACAAGCATATTTTCATTATTTAGATAATGTGATGTTTGTCTTTATAAAAAATAATTGTATATTCACATATTCTTTAGCATTTTGTTATGCTGGGTGTTTAAAAAAAAACCAATCATTACGGTGGCAGAAAATGTAATTTCAACATTACAATGGAGTTTTGTGAGTTATGAAAATAAGAAGAACAAAGTGAACGAAAGAATCAATCAATATATAAACTTTGTTTTTTTTTCATTTCGCTGAATAAAAACAACGAAAAATTTGAATAAGATTGTCGAAAGTAAGTAGTATTTTTAAAAAAATTATTCTTTCGATTAATCGTCTATTGTTTTTCTATTAAAATATTTCTATCACATATTCATTGCGGATTATTTAAAAATCGAACATAATACATAAAAAAACCTCATGAGTACCACCATGCATATAACTGATCCCAAAGGTATTTCAAATGATACTTTTCGAATATTTTTAAAATGAATCCCATAAAACTGTCATCCATAGTCTATATATATAAAGAAGAATGTTCGTCTGTTTGTCTGTTCGCTATGCATTCAGTCCTTGTAAGAGCTACGATCACCAAACTTTCTACGATGCTTTTCTAAGTCCCAGGGAAGGTTGGCACGTGATCAGCATGATCATCTGGTGTGTCTGGGTGTGGGTGAAATCTCACCCAGATAGTATTGTAATAGCTAACATCCCCAAACTTTCCAAGATGCTTTTCTGAGTTGAGGGGTAGTTTAAAAGAGTGTTGTCATCATTGATATGAGTAGATAGGGGGTGTCTGGTGCAATTTAACGGGGTGCGCGGAAGGGGCTGAGTCAAATTTTATCCCAATCAATATAGATCGAGATTCTGATGACTCTGTTCGCTATGTATTTAGTCATCGTGAGAGATAGCGTCACGAAACTATCCGCATCAGTTCCTGGAGTGCGCTAAGGAAAGGTCGGCAGAGCGATTGGAGGTGACAAAGGATGCGTGCGTGGAACCTCATCCGAGTCGTAAGAGATCATGGTTTTATTCACTTTCTAACCAAATGACGCAGTTCAATGCAAATTTGAGAGTGATCGTGTTCAAAGTGGATGCGAGTGAAGATGTCAGCTTGAGCCCAATGAGAAGAGTCCAACTGAAGATGCCTGATGCACGGCGGGAAAAGCTCTGTAGCAGAGGTTCCAGGTGTGACGGGAAAATTTCTGTTGCAGATAACTTACCCACAGCGGGAAACAGTCCTGTAAAAGATGTGTTATGTACGGCGGAAAACGTCGGGTGGAAGATGCAAAAACTTGAACCATATTCTCTTTTTATCGGGTACTTCCGCTAGTCATTGTATATATTGAAACATTTGTGATGAAATCTCCATTTTCGAATTCGAATCGATGTGAGACCACAATTAAGAAATTCATAAAAAGTTTTGTGATTTAGTTTTGAATAACGGTTCCATATATTTAAAGTATTAGAAAACCATCATTTATTGATCGAGTATGTTCGATTGTTCTAACGTCAATTGAGTTTAAGTTATACTGAGGCAGGTAATTGAAATTCAGGCTTATGGAAAAGGGCACAGATTTTTTGAAGAGAATAAATTAGAAAGTTTGCCCTTCTACCATCGAGAAAGCTCAATAACTTTAATTTAATAGTTATCCAATCAATAAATACGAATGAGAATTCTATTTTCAAATGGATCCTAATGAGAAGAACTAAAAAGACAAGTTCTGAACCTATATCTCACTTGTCTCTTTGTGTTTCTCACGAAAAAGAAAATAATAGGGATTTTCGATATATTTAATGATTCACTTTCCCAAATGTTTCATTAAACTATTTAATACAATGAATGATGATATGATGAATAAGTTTCTTAGGGGTTTCAGTCAATTAAGATATTCTGTTTCATTAGCGCTTTCCAACGGTAAACGTCCGACTTTGACGTTTGTTGTCTGTTCAGTAACATATAATCGGATCTGTCAGATAGTTCCTCCTATGCGAATCGTTTACTATAGCACCAAATTAAAGGATATTATATGTAAAATGAATATGTTTTACATATTTTTCACTTTTAGATGGCTTATAGCAAAGTTGAAAAACAGTCTACTCTTCGCTTCGCGGATTTTGGTATACTACTGAAACGAATGTTGGCACCAATCGAAGGTTACGAGAATATGCCAATTGTATCGCTCGAAGAGGCAGTAAAACCTCTTGTTGACATTGTACCAAAAATCGAACGCAATGTATTTATAGTCAAGCAAAATTGTAATGAACCGGAAGATGGTCTAACAAGTGATCAATCTGCTTCGATCATGCTTTACACGTACGAATCTATGCCACATGAACATTCTCTGTGCGCTATTCTGAACACAACTTTACGCTCAGAACAAAGACAAAAACTAATCCCCTGGTTTTTGTATTTACGACTTGTGTTGACAGCATTGGCTCGTCTTCCATCCGAACGTCGATTTGTCGTTCGAGGAATCAGAGAAGACTTAAAGGCACAATATCCGACAGGGAAAACCTTCATTTGGTGGGGATTTTCATCGTGTACGTCATCTGTCGGAGTCCTCGAATGTGAAAATGTTTTTGGTAAAACAGGAACTCGAACTCTATTTCAAATAGATTGTCATACTGGTAAAGATATTAAAAATCATTCATTTATTCAACAAGAAGATGAAATTCTTCTATTACCCGCCAGACAATTCATCGTCAAGTCCTCTCTCGATTCTGGTAACGGACTTCATATCATACAACTGGAGGAAACAAACCCACCGTATCCTCTTCTTGAGCCAGTTTCTGTACCAACGGCAATAGTTCCATCCAAGAATAAATCTGGAATTAAATCGGTAGCAAAACCCAAAGAAATCAAAGTTACACCACAAGCAGCTCAAAATCAGATCGTATCAAACAAACAAACCATTCAAACTAAACTTTCAGGTCAGTTTTCATTATCGCTAGAGGGGGTGAGACTAGAGTTTCTCAATCAGAAATAAAAGGAAGTTTAATGAAATCATATCAGAGTAGTAGATTTATTCAAGTTTTATATTCATCTGACTATTCTTTGGAAAACTGAGTTCATCAGTGTCCTTTGAGACACAAGTAATACATCCGTTTCCCCAACTTCGATGAGTTTAAAATCATGAAAGCGTTGCTGATCTAATGTCACACAACTTATCTGTTAAGAATACCTTAGATTCTCATTCTGTTGTGCTACTAATCTGCACAAATCAAGTCCACAGGAGAGTCTATGTAATATCACCAATACTACTTTTCGCCAACAGTACTTTCGCCATTGGCGAAATTCGTGAGGAAATTCGCCCATAAAAAATCTTTTGCTATTTATCATTTCGCCAATTGGCGAGTTTCGTCACGAATTTGGCCAATTATACTTAGTTAAACTTATGACTGAACTGAATAAGTAGTGGTGGTGATTGTGTTGGTTCTTCTATAAGTGTCCCAGTTGCACCTTGTTGAAGTAAACGGTACTCTGATCTGGTCTGCGCCATAACGAGAATGTTATATGTTTTTTGCGTTATTGATTAATTCACAGGCACAATAATATAGATGAACTTGATAAAGAAGATTTCTCAAACAGTAACGTGGCTGATCGTATACGGCGTTACAGTGTGATTGCTTGATGAAGATGAATGTTGTCTTATGAAAGCTTAGAAGAATGATTTATGAAAAATTAAGCACCAGTATTCATATGATTAAAGGTTATTATTTCTTCGACTATTCCCACTTATATAATACAGGATATTTTGGAGAAGATCTATGTGATATCTCTAGACTTGGAAATTGCCTAGCTGGTCAACATTATAATGTATAGGTCATAAAACCAGAAGAAAGAGACATAACATTAAAAAAACGAAACGAAAATTCCATATGATTATATGTGAAAGAGAAGAGGAAAATGTCATATGGTCATATATATATGTAAAGAAAAGAAAAAAATATCACATGATCATATATACGAACGACTAGTGAACAAAAACCTTATTTATTCGTTGACATACGGTTCAGTATGATATATGTGTCGTTCAAAGATATAAAGATAGAAGATGTAGTCTCACAATTAAAAATATGCCGCCATAGATAATGTAAAGCACATGTCGCACCAAATAAAAACCGTCACGTTATGCATTATTTTTCTCGACATATATGTACAATTAATTTAGTTCAGTTTGCTAAATAGACACATTTAGTAATATAAGTTGAGTTATAATGCAACTTAGTGTAATTGGCAAAGTAGTAACATGAAATTCGCCCATAAAACAATTATTTCTGTTATACGAGTTCGCCAATTGGCGAAATTATTGTTGGCGAAAAGGAGGATTGGTGACAAGATTTTATCCCCCACAGGACCAGGTTTTATTTACTATAGACGGATAATTATTTCGTAGAAATATGTACGTTTTCTCACATGATGATGATTTATGAGTCATCATTTTATAGATTGAATAATGTGATCGCTATATTGTGTCATGTTGTGCGAAGGAGAAATTTATTACCCTATGATTTCTCTGACCTTTACCTTGTTTTTAGTATATTCTTGCGTTCTTTGCATTCTTGATATATGACGAAACAATAACAGTGGAAACGATTTTGAAGAAATTCACCGTACACTATATTTGTACGTGTGTCTTTACTTCTAGAGCCAATAATTTTTTTTTGCTCTTCATGAAAACTTGCACAGTATTGGAACGGTATGAACAGTAAATTTCATTTTTCACTTTTTGCATTCAATGAATGGTAATTACAATTAGTGAAAATTAGGCCATATTTGGCGTATTTGCTTCTTAACCATTAATGAGTACCGTTGTTGGAACTGAAAAATAGTTCTTTTATGAAGCCATTGTATGTCGTAAAAAATGACTATATAAAAGCCTAAGAGTGGTCGAATGGAACTATTTTTCTTATTCTTTGAACAAGATACTTATGTGAAAGTAAAATATTCCACGTCAGATCCAATTCATGAGACTAAAAAGAGGATTTGAATATAGAGATTTTACTTAGAGAAGCATATTGTTGAATACAGATAATATAACGATTGAGTTCCACAGTTAAATGTACATATTTATGAATAAAAGATTTATTATTTTATGGCAATTTATTCAAAAACGATCTCTAGATTGGAAATTATGTATAACATACAAAGGAAAAGACATATAGAAAGCACTTACAGGTTGGAACATAGAGAAATGAATGTAAATCGAAACAAATAGATTTGAAACTATAGACAAGGAACTCTAAAGGTGTATATATAGAAAACTACACAGAAAGAAGATTGTAAAAATCGATTTATTAGCTTAAACGTCCAGAAGATGGCATAAAGGGTAACTAAATAATACATGGAGATTAAAGAATGGTATTTTACAAATATTCTTAGAAATTTCTCTGCAATTTTTCCTATTCTTTTACATATAATAATCGAAAAAACCTAGGAGGAAACAGCTGAATGTTTTGATTTCAAATCGAAAAAATATCAGAAAAATGAAAAACATCAAAAAACGAAAAAATCTGATTTCAGTTGTTTTCCTCTTGGAAAACCCCAAAATTCAAGTTTTGATCCTATTGTTTGAAAAATCACGAACAAAGTCATATCGATATTTGTAAAAAAACAAAGCCGATTATATGGTCTGAACATTTTCCAAAAACAAACTTATTCATAGATGAACAGAAGTAATATCAATTGAAAAAACTGAAGATCTCGTAGAGGAATATTATTTTTTTAAAAGTTTAAAGAAAATAAACAAATAGTTGATAAAAATTTGTATAAAAACATGATTAGGAAAAAGGATTATGAATATATATAAGCAGCGGCGTCGATGTACAAAAAGAAAAATTCGAATGTCGAATAATTTGTTTAAAACAAGAATATCTGAAAATACAATCTTCGATTCTAACGTGTAAAAATATTATACAATTGATAAAGCACAGTTTATAAAAAAGAAATAAATATACACTATTTCTATAAGAATTTTTATGTCTAATATCCTGAAAGTGTTAAAGAAAAAAGACAATTGGTTTCGTTTCGTACACAAAGAACGGATTTCAACTGCTTCTGCAATATGTACCATTTATAGGCTCGTTGTAGCTGTTAAAAAAATAATCACTCCTCATACTTAACATTAGCAATTGCTATATATATACAAACGATAGTTCTGTAGCTACCATTATTTCAATGCTTTTTGAAAAAGTTGCTTAGATTCTTGATATTTTTGTAAAATCTTTGCTGATTTCCTGTAAAAGACAGAATTAATTTTTAAATATTTTTTTTTACTCATTGCTGATTTTTCAAACTATTTGAAACTGATTTTATCAGAAAAGCTAGTTTGAATTTCTACCTTACAAAAAATAAGCATTTTCTGTAAGCTGTAAATTCAGTAAATGATGAACCAAAGTTTGAAAAGATTTCAGCTTTTACCAAATCAATTTTCTCGAGACTAGAATGTATTTTTAATTTACGGCTGGTAGAAAGCACGCTAGAAAGGTACATACGCTATTTTTATATACGTAAAGAGAATAAATTTTTTGCCCAGTATTTTCTTGTGAATTCTCTGTAGAATTTGCTCAGTTTCTTATACGAATTCTCAGTATATAAATGAAACTATTAGTGAGAAAATTAATGTTCAGTAACTATAATATTTGCTCAGTTAAACAGTTATATGCTCAGTAAGTTGGCAGTTTATTCAGTATCAATAGTAAAGTATCAGTAATTAATACATTTTGCTCAATTAAATATTTCTTTATTTGGTAAATTCCTATCAAATGTATTAGTAAGTGACGATGTCATATGAGTCATTGACATAAATATCTTTTTTTTCTTTCCTTCGCTGCAAGGTATTTTTCAAACGCTCAATTTCTAGTAATATTTCAGGTGTTTTCCCTTTTTGCTATGGTTTTCCGCATGTATTATAGTTAGGTGTTCGTTGCCTGCTCTCTGTTTTATTCCGAAAAACATCGGGTATATATATGAATGAACATGGAAAAAACCAAAGAGTACACACTTGAAAAGAAACTAACACCCAGGGACGGCGCGAAGAGATCAGGGCAGGGGGGGGGGGTGGTACTCCGAAAATCGGAGCCTCTAGTCGAAATGGTCAAAATCGGAGAAAATTTTCTCATTCTGCTTAAATTCGGGGGAAGACAAAGCATTTTTGTTTATTATTGCTTTCTTTTCGAACCAGACTTTACGATATCCTTTGGACTACTATAAACGCACTTCATGTAATACGATATTGAGAGTTCCATCAAAAAATCTGATTGTTTTAAAATTTTATTCTTCGTTCAGTTTTAACATTACAACTTTGCTCATGAAATAATACTAAAAAAAATGAATACAAAAGGTTACAAGAAACAATTTAAATACAAATACGACGTCCACATTTATTCTTTGACCATCTTTCCGCGCCATTCTGTTTGAATATTTGCACGGTTTATTAAACGATACAGAGATTACTTAACCCGTTCGTACCGGATGTTCATATACGAGATGAAGGCGTGAAACCTCGGCACAGATGAGTTAAAAAAGAGGAAGTGTAAAACAGTGTTCACTATGATAAGGCGTCCAATATGTGAGGTTGCTCACTATGGCATTTATACTATATACTGAGGACAGGTCTAACCAGTTGCAGCGCTCTTATCTGGTAAATACGACAACAATGAAACATCTTTCAGACTCTTTAAAATATTCAATATTCTTGAGGAATATTCCTTTTGCATTAGCAATCTGCCTAGCAGGTTGTTCCGCGCTGTTGTTGACGTGAGAAAGAAATATTTATACATTTATCATTAATATCCATATATTACATTACTTTTAATGCCAGATGCATCTAGCTATAACACTAATTTCTCGCTTAAATCTCAAGAATCCAAAAAATTAGAATAGATTTCAAGCTTAGTTTTTTGCCAAATTTAGGGTAAGTTGTGTACTGTAATGCTCCAAAGTCAGGGAAAATTGTTTACTGTAATTCTCCGTAATTGAAGAAAATTGTCCATTGTGGTCCTCCGAAATTGGAGAATTTTGATTAGTGTTGTTCTCCAATTTCGAAGAAAATCACATAATGATTCCGAAAATTTGGAGAGAATTGACGCTATCAAAGTTTTCAAATTCGGAGAAAGCTTCAATCAAAATTTTCTAGAGCACGGGGGGGGGGGGGGTGCTCACCCCTATCACCCCCAGCCCCCGGTCGCGCCGTCCCTGCTAACACCACAAGGAAAATCCCAATATTTCAACAGAAGAAAGAATACAAGGAATATACCAATACACCTGGACTATATCAAGAAAAGAAGAGAATGATATGGAATATGCCATGAATACAGAAAAGAAAAGAGAGAAAGCACATGTCTATGTGAGGCTCGAGTCATCTATATGTCGTATCGAAGATATCATGTTTATCGAAGTTATAACTTCGATAAATTAGTTTATCGACATTGTTTGAATGGAATTAAGTATGAAAATTGTTCATCATTTAAATAATATTAATAAACTTGATAGCTAAGTTGTTACTGATGAAGATATCTGGTTGTTGTTTGTAACAGATTTACGTTTTCTTGTCATTGCAGAAGATAATACAGATGAAGCCATTAATTTGCATGCAGTTTTAGCGGTAGTTGTCAGTTGAGAAAAATTATATATTGAGATTATGAGTAAGTATGGCATATGCTTTGTGCGTATGCATTTATTCCTACTACTATCAAAATGAATCCATTTATCATAATCCAATTATCAAATAGGTCTAATTGCAAAGATTATTATTCGTATAATTAACTTATATACCTGATCTGTACGTGATTAATAATCAATTTAAAGCAACTATATTCATTACAGTGACTATGAGTCTATACTTCAACTTCCAATTATGGTACATCATTTTTTGTGATCGCCTTTTCTACGACTTACCTCTAGTTTTCTGGACGGAAGCTAAAAAAATGAAGAGATAAAAAAAGAATGTCTTGTCTAAATATTTGTTGATAGTTTGTGATTGTTGAATTTTTTTTCTTAAACAAATGTTTGTTGCTGAGTAAAAAATTAACCATAGCTATCAAGTTTATTAATATTATTTAAATGATGAACGATTTTCATATTTAATTTCATCCAAACAACTTCGATAACTTCATCTTATTGAAGTTGTAACTTCGATAAAATAATTTATCGAAGTTATAACTTAGATGAAATATGTTTATAGAAGTTATAACTTCGATAAACATGCTAACTTCGATACGACATATATATAGTGACAAAACGAAGAAAAGATGAAAAAAAAATGGATCATATCCTAATAATTATTAGTTTTTCCTAGCTCACTCAGATATATGAAGCTGCCGTTTCGAAAGTAGAAGACATCAGTCGATAGTGAGCAATTAGATCAATATCTCCCTCTGACCATACTATATCTGATTGGTTTGAATATGGCTACGACGATGGATATGACTGAGGTACCTGATTATGCTTTCGACGAATAGATCAATACAATTGAACCTATAAGCACCCAAAATACGGATAAGGTGAAAAAAAGGCAACGAAAATGGATAAAAGACAGTCTTTAGCAATTGTGGTAAAAGCTACAGAAGCAGTAATGAAAGACAGTCAATGAAGTCATCATTACACCAATACAACAGCAGAAGGAAAAATGAGGTATTTCAGGTGCAACAAAGTCAAATTTCGTGGAAAACAACGTGATGCTGGTATTTATTTGTTGTTTAACTCCACGGGTGATGAAGTTACTGTATATCGTACTCAGCCAAATCATACTCACGATCAAATGCAAAAATTACTTTCGCCATAATCAATGAAGTGAAAGAAGTAATAAAGGAATTATTTTAATTGAAATTGAAACCAAAGATTATACTGGAAGTATTACATGAGCGTAAAATGAGAGTACCGAGTATTGCACAATTAAACAATTTTTTACGAAGCATTAAGGCTAAAAAGCTTGATTCCTCTGCAATAGGCCTAGGAGAAATTAAACAGTGGTATATGGAATCAAACCAGGTTATTCCAAAATCCGATGACACTCCATTTATTGCTTTATACCAAATAATTTACGATGATGATAATCAAAATGAACTTGGCGATGATAATGGAGGTGGTAACAAGTTCCGGTTTTTGATTACAACAAAGACTTCTACAAGTGATATCAAGATCAAAAACGATTCATGCAGATGCAACATATAAATTGATGTGCCAAAGATTCCTAGTCTATATGATTGGTACTATTAATCTTGATCGTCATTTTCACTCATTTGGACTGGCTGTTTGTTCCATTGAGAAAAAAACAGGATTTTGTACTTGCATTGCGTGGTTTGTAGAAAATAAATGCAGATGTTTTAATTGCTGATGGTGTTAATTCAATACGCGACACGTTTCTGGATGTTTTTCGAGAAAAACCAATGGTTATGTGTTGGGTACATACGCGTAGAAACGTAGTGAAAAAAGTTGAATCACTGGTAGATCAAATGGCACGAGAAGATTTGATAAACAATATTGACGCATTACAACTGGCACAAAGTGAAAGAGTATTTACAAAAGCTACTACCTTGTTCATTAAGAAGTGGTCATCAAAAGAGCCAAGTTTCATTGAATATTTTAAAAGTGAATGGTTAACATCACATGATAGATGGTACGTAGGTATTTGACATTTCGCATCAAGTACTAATAATGCTTTGGAAGCAACAAATAAAGTCATCAAGGACGAAAATATATTTCGGGAACGTCTACTACTATCAAGTTTTAAAACACTAGCATATGAAATTGTTGAAAAATAGTCAAAGTCGTACAAAAAAGGTCTGAAGAAATATAGTGATCAACAAACAGTAACATTGATTTTATGGGCAAATGGATATCAATGGGCAAAGCCAAACAAGTCATTACTTTCGACCGAATATGACGATTCAGTTGAATATTTTATATCCAGTGGAGACGCTACTAAAATCACAGATTCTGATATTAGTGTCATGAAAAAAAAGAAATGGTATTCATTCGATCAATACAAAAAGAAAGCATTCAGCGTTTGTTCTCTTACATTACCAAAAGATAGATCAAAATGGTCAGAGGATGTATGGAGCTGTCCAGCATTTTTTAAAAAATTCATGTGTAAGCCTGTGGTAAGTATGGCCATTCGATTAAATTATTGCAGGCTGTGAAAGATGTTATAATTGGCGAAAAACGACATCGTGGTAGATCAACGAAACCAAAAAAAACATTATTAATTCAATAAATTTCTGTTACCTATCATTATATTACTTCTACTGAGAAAACTTCATAAAATACTGACCTAAAATTAAATAAACACTGGACCTTTGAAACTTATTTATTGTGCTTATTAAATAATCTACTGTACGAAAATGAGTTTTTTACTGGGCAAAAAAAAATTAATACTGAGCAATTAAATACAAGCCAATAGTTTTTATCTGGATTTCAATAAAACAATGACTATGAAAAGAAAGAAAAAGCCACTACAGAATAAGAAACATCCATTACTTATACATTTCTATATTTTTTCTATCACTACTTTAATATATGATATTTAACAATGTTCTATATTATATGTTTTTCGAGGATTTTAGATTATTTGTTTCAAGCAAAAGTTTCTCTCCAATTTATTCTTTCTTTGTATTTGAGAAATCATTGATATAGACATCAATAAAGTATGTTATAATAGTACTTTTCTTTATAGCAACTGAGAATTTTCTCTATTCTTCTCTATCAAATCAAACAGAATGAAAAACAATATTACAGAAGTTCTTCTTTTCTCACAACTCAAAGAAAATGAAAGGTTCATTTTGATGACAATCATGTTTTCTCTTTCGTTTAGTGCCACTTCGTGCCAGTTTGATAGATATTCCTCCAAATGCTAAATGGAACAACAATGGTCAAACAGTAGGAGGACAAAATCCATCACTAGCTCAACTTTTCGGTTTGTACGTGGATGATGAAGAAACAATTTATGTTGCCAATAATTTTAATCACAGTATTGCAGCATGGAAATCGGGTGAAACAAATGGACAGATAGTGGCAGGTGGACATGGAGGAGGAAATGGTACTCATCAATTGAATTACCCAACAGATGTGATCGTGGATAAAGAGAGAGATAGTCTTATTATTTGTGATCGTGGGGAAAAAAGAGTAGTTAGATGGCCTCGTCAAAATAGAACAACTGGAGAAATAATTATTTCGGATATCGAGTGTCATGGTTTGACAATGGATGACAATGGATCTCTGTATATCACTGATGTTGACAAACATGAAGTAAGACGATATCGAATGGGTGAATCTCAAGGAATAGTAGTAGCAGGTGGAAATAGAAGAGGAAATCGTTTTGATCAGCTCGCTTTCCCCGCTTATATATTCGTCGATCCAGAACATTCAGTATTCGTATCTGATAGTTATAATCACCGTGTGATGAAATGGATAGAAGGTGCAAAAGAAGGTATTGTTGTTGCTGGCGGACAAGGAGAAGGAAATAGTTTGACAGAATTGTCGTATCCTAATGGAGTTGTAGTTGATCAATTGGATACTATTTATGTAGCTGATAGTGCTAATCATCGAATTATACGTTGGCCTAAAGGAGCTCAACAAGGAAATGTTATTATTGGTGGAAATGGTCAAGGAGCACAAGCAAATCAACTCAATGGACCTGTGGGATTGTCATTTGATCGACAAGGTAATCTTTATGTTGTTGATCGTAATAACAATCGAGTACAACGATTTAATATTGAAATATCATGAAATTGATCGGATGAACTGATAAATTTAATTTATTTCCAGCTTTTGACTATTATTTTTTTATTGCTGTGTAATTTAATTGAAAAGGAATAAATGAATTGATGCATATTGTACATGCATACGTACGTACATAAAAGGTCTTTCCGTTGTCTTTGTGCAACAAGAGCAGTATCTCTCTGCGTTGAATTAATGTAGAAAACATACATTAACTCAACACTAAAAAAATAAAGAAGTTAACCAATCGAACAACTCTCATATCCTCAAAAAAAAAAGATTTAATTTTGAATTAAAATAAATATATTACTCTTTCTGTTCCAATGTAAGAATAATATATTTATTTTGAAGGAATATTTTTCTTTTATATTTAATTTATTATTGATAATCAGTTCAATGACTGTTACATTTGAAACAGAAAAAAAAAATTATTGGAAAAGAAATCTTATTTCCTATCTACTGCTCACTACCCAGGTCGATGAATACGCAATTCGTATACGCTCGTAAACGAGCGTTTACGTTCCCATATACGATCGTGTTTCGTCGTATTTTGGCGTATTACCTGTCTCAGTATTACGATCGTATTTCTCCGTGTCGTATACGAAGGTATACAGTCGTTTCCCATTGAGAACGGTGTTAGTAAATAGATCGTTTTAGGTCGTGAACGACCTATGATTGACACAGTGTAAGGTGGTATCTACGATGATGATTACAATCATTTCCTTGTGTCTGTAAATGATCGTATTTCTCCGTAAACGACACAGAGAAATACGATCGTAATACTGAGACAGGTAATACGCTCATTTACGGCAAAATACGGTCACGACAGTCGTATACGGTCCGTATATGGTCGTTTACGACCGTGCCTGCTTGACCTGGGTAACGAGAGAGGTACCCGAAGTGTCTCATCTATTTAAAGCTCATACCTTGGCCACAAGTAGACCTCAATATGTCTAACAAAATCCTAAAAGGATTCGTGGACATGAATCGTCATAGGATTTTGTTAGACATATTGAGGTCTACTTATAGCTAAAGTATGAATTTTAAATCAATGGGACACTTCAGGTACTTCCCTCGTAAGAATTATTTTTAAGAGAATTATTTACTTCGATAAAATTGAATGGTACTTCATTGATGAATATCACTCTCTTTTTCTCTTTCTCGTAGAGAAGAGTCTTACGAACATAAATTGTCTGCTTGCTTGTCTGTCCGCAGAGATTCAAAAACACAAAAGGGTTGACCGAAGGGTGATCGAGGACGAGGAATGCAAATCTGAAGTCAGTTTGCTAAACAATTTTTTGAAGGTCAGTTTTTTAAACAAATGACAAATTTTTAACAAAAAACATTTGTTTTTATGAAATTTGACCAAAAGAAGTTGAGGTCTAGGATCATGAATCGGACTTCGGTTTTTTAATTTTATAAATGAATAGCTTGACGATAGTTTAGAAACACGATTTCTACGAGAAAGAGCTGAACGAGTATTTAGATGAGCGTTACTTGTATAGCAGAGTAAAACAATGATTATTCATGAACAAAGCAATTTATTTCATCGGTCGTGTGTACTATTGTTGTCATTCATATACAGCTGTTTTCAAAAAAACTTGGACAACTTGTTATGCCAGTATTTTCTTACATATATGTCACTCTTAAACATTAGCACGTACTGATTGATAGCCTACGACGAGTACTATCGAACACTGTATTCCAGTATTGTATTCGTTCACCTTTAGAAGAAATAAGAGATAAACATTTGTTTTTCATGGTCATCACACAATTTTTTACAACAGTAAATTCAGTATTTTTGGATTCTTCAGCTAAAAAAACTTCAAGGTCATCAATATTTTTGGGTTTTCTCTTTTCAATATTGTGTTTTACGATCGACCAAATGTTCTCGATGGGATTAACATCAGGAGTGTTCGATGGCCAGTCTAAGAATTTCGGTATATTATCGCTTATGAACTGTTTACTAATGTTACTTTGATGTTTTGGGTCATTGTCCTGTTGTAAACACCAATTTCAGTGAAATTGACTCAAAATGAAAAAAATAAATACTTGTTGCATTGTTTCCGTTTATTACTTATGCCTAGCAACAGGAAGAAGAAAATTTTCAAGCATATGAACATAATATCGACCATCAAGATTGCATCTGAATGTGTGACAGATTAATACACCTTTCACACTAACAGCACCTGAGATATAAACTTTTTGACGAATTTTAGGCATACGTTTATATTCATCATTTGGACATTTCGACCAACGACGAATAGTATTACGAAAAAGTTGAAAGGAAAATTCATCTGTATCCCAGGACGAATAATCCGAAGCGTGGATCCCGTCGGATCCGACAGGATATCCGAAAGAATCTGATAACTTTCGACATCTTCCGACAGGATCTTGTCGGAAGTTGTTGTATTCCTTGGGACAGGATTCCGGTCGGATGTTGTCGGACGACGGATCCGACGATTTTCGACAGTCGGATCCAACTATCGGAAAATGTTGGAAACTATCGAATCCGATGGGATCCCACTGATATTTCTATGATGCACTACAATTACCTCCAACATGGAGGCTTCTCGTTTCAACTTCCTATATTTTAAATTCTAATAGTCATGCTGCTGATCAATCTCTCCAAACTGATCAGCATCATCGCACAGTATTTACACTTCAAAAAAATAAAATAACTGAAATATGCACACATGAATTATACTTACTTTATTGTTAGGTATTAATAATACTCTGAAATAAAAAAAATATTCTCTTTCTCGTAGAGAAGAGTCTTGCAAACATAAATTGTCTGTTTGATTGATTGATTGATTGATTGATTGATTGTATGTCCGCACGAAGTCAAAAAAACATTCTATTGATATTTTCCATAAAACTTAACCAAAGGGTAATCGGGGTCGAGGAACTCGAATCTGATGTTAGTTTTTTAAAATTTTTTTGAGAATCAATTTTTTACACAAAGGATCACTTTTTTTACAAAAAAAATTTTTTTTATAAGGGTTGACCGAAGGGTAATCGGGGTCGAGGAATCCAAACCTGATGTTAGCTTTTCGAAATTTTTTCGACGATCAATTTTTTAAACAAACAACAAATTTCTAACAAAAAGCATTTGTTTTTATGAAGTCTGGTCAACGGCCGTTAATGTCCATAAACTTGAATCTGACTTCGATTTTTTAAAATTTTATCAATGAATAGCTTGGCGGTAATTTAGAAACACGATTTCTATGAGAAAGAGCTGAGCGAGTCTTCAGACAAGCGTTACTTGTATTTATAATAATAAGTAAAACTTACATTAAGTTTAAATATTAATATAATCTAAAATAAAGAACATAATATTTAGAAAAAATAAGTTATACTTACTTTGTTATTAAATAATGAAAATAATTATCTATAATAAGAAAAATAATATTTATAAATATACATTATATATTATCATTAGTTTCATTGGATCCAGTGGTTTCTGGCAGTTGGATTTCATCGGATTTCGTTAGATCCGACAATTTCCTGCTGTCGGATCCGGCTATCGGAAAGTGTCGGATCCTACAGGATCCGATAGGGCAAGTTCGACTTGGGATGTTTAGTCCATTGAACATGCCGTTGTTCATCTTCAGGTTTTAACATATGAGTACTTTTTGGTAAAACACACCTATAACCATATTCATGAAGATGACGTTGTATTGTTATTGTGGACACTAATGAATGATACGTTCTTGATAATTTTACTTTTATTTCTTTAAGGGTTATTCCATTGTTGCATCGAATATACTGATCAATAGGTATTTTTCTATTCCATTAAATACACGCGGTCGAACATTTCTACCTCGATGTTTAGATGAATTTGTTTGTTTCAATTTGTTGATATTGCAATAGATAGTACTTCGTGGAATATCTGTTTTCTAATGAATAACACGAGCAGATCGTATGCCTCTGTTCCAGTCATGTAATATCGAGATATCATAATTTTTTTAATTCACTCGTTGGTGTCATGATTCAGTATATATGTATTGAAAAGAAAAAAAACTCACACTTCTGCATAATGAACGTATAGTATAGCTACTGATGAGTCATCCATAGAAATATTAACTTTGTAACTGCTTTCCATGGCAAAAAAAAACTATTACAAAAAAAACACCTGTATCTAGATTTCATCAATCATTCTTAAATAATTTCATTTTTACTTTATTAATTAATATCAATGATCATATTATAGTAGAATTATTTGAACAAAAAAAATTTTCTCTTTATCATTTATTACACGTTTAGACATTATGAATAACATATAATACAGAATTTATTTAATAACATTTTAAAACGAATGCAAGCTATTCATGAGTTGTCTTTTATCAATCTCTTTCACTTCTTATTCAGAATATAGAATATAAAACAACTATTATTGTCTTTTGCATTATACGATTGTTTTAACATCTTCAAACGCAGAAAAAGTCTTGTTAAACCGAATCAATTTCATGATTTTCTTCTAAATAAAACACGATTACTACACAGTTTGAAGTTAAATATTGAATTCTATTAATTAAAAACATCATTGATTATTGTTTTTGTTATTAAATTATCTTTTTTAGTATGTAATTTGATCAATTGGTTAATTTACAAAAAAAGACATAAACTTATTCAATTCAATCAATTGTAAAAACTGTTCTGAGATAAACAATCCTACGATGTATAATTCCACTAATGAGAAAAAGAAAAAACGTTGTAAAAGAAACTCTTAAAAGTGAAAAATAAAATATCCTTAGAGAAGAATGACTACAAGAAATAAATAAAAGTTAAAGTGAATACCATTTTCCATTATATTATTAAAAAAAAACTAATTAAAAGAATAATATAAGACAAATAGAAAGAATAAAAAATATGAACTTAAAATACAAAATTTATTGTTGGAAATTCTAAACTGAAAACATTCTTTATTCTATAAAAAAAACTTTTCTAATCAGCCTCCTCAAAGTTCATTTTTTTTTTACTCAAATGAAACTTTCAAATAATTATTTTTTTTTCTCCAGACGTTCATTAGAATATACAATATTGCTTATATGAAAAAGCTTCTATCCAACTCTCCATTCCACTTTGCTAAATACTCATTAAAATAGAATTGTATATAGGAGACATAATTTTAACCAATGAATAAATTCCTTTTATTTTCTCGTCTATTCTTTCTATACTATTTAATACTTGCAGTCATTTGAAAACACACAATTGTAAATGTAGGAAAGTCTAAAAAATATCAACACTATAGATAGACGATTTTGAAGTAAGTATATATTACTGAAAGAAAAGAAATTAAATCAATATCAAGATAACTGAAATAAGTTTTCATATACATTTCATTTATATATTCTCTCCAAATGTTTTTCGTATAAAATAAAATATCCTTTTTTATTTTTAAGAGAGAAACAGAATAGTTAATTTCATAATTTAAGAAAAAGCTTAGTTCTAAACTTGAAATCATCCATAACCCACTCTCAATCTTTTGAATTTTTCTCTAAAGATCTTCATATACACAGCCTATCAATTTTTAATTAAGATTCAACGATTTATTTTTATTATTAAAATGAACGTTCGAAATTTATTTCGTTGGCTTGGAAAAAAAATACATGATTATAATGTTTTTATTTCTGATGAAGATGAATATGGCAATGAAAATGGTGAAATAAGAGATCGAGCCATCATTATTAGACATCAACGATATGCTACTCGTTTATATATTCCTCTTCTTATTTGTAAGTAGAATAAGATGGTTTAGATTGAAAATAGATGATGTTTTGCAAATGACAAGTTTTGAGGAATTTCATTATTTTATTGTAATAGATACTAACTAATGTCATTCATGAATATGTTTTTATGAAAATATCTTATAAATCTATTATTTTTGTTTTTAGTAATCTTCTACAATATACTCTTTATCGCTTTCATCAAATCAGAAAGTCGAACAATCGCTGTCATAAATCCTACTTTATCCGTGTACAATCAACTTCTTCTTAAATATGGTGAAACACTCTCGTGTCCATGCTCGGGAACCAGTATACCTTACAGTACCTTTGTTTCTAATACGATCTCGTTTCATCCTATATGTTCAAGTATTTTTATTACCGAAGAATGGATTCATGCACTTTATATACCATATGCAAGTGTATACTTTGTCATGGACTTTCGGACGACAGCTAGTTATCAGGTATGTTAATTTTAATGTGTTAATTAAAGTTTCTGATAGAAATAATTTAGTTTGAACTCCTTGCTGCTCTTTGTCTCCTCAGCCAAACTGCGGTTGCTAAAGCTCAAATTAATCTGCTTAATAAACAACTTGTCACTATTACACTTCATTCAGAAAATGAAATTCAATCGCGGATTATTGAAATAATTACACTTACACAGAGAAGCACGTTGCAGCAGTTCAATTTAATTCTTCAATTCCTTCAAACAACAACACGATCAAACTCTCTTATATCGGCTCTCAATACAAATGCAATTGTTTATACATATCGTTCTACACTACAAAATGCGACTTTTGTACGTCCAACATCATACATTGATAAAGATACTACTATCAATTCTAACACAATCTCAAACTGTGATGTGGTAAATGCAATAGCTCCTGCTGGATTTTATTCATTATCGTACGATGACTATTCTCGTTATCATCAGTATTGGCCTAGAAATCCTCCTTATTTTCAACCAAATGCTTCTGCAATGGTCCAGGGATTTTTCGGAGGATGTACTCCATTAGATGCAATTCTAGCAAGCACATTTGATTGTCTATATAATATGAGTTGTCTTGTACTTCTTGCCAATTATTTTCCATCTATCAATCAAGTATATATAATACTAATATTTTTTTTGTAATCTCATACTTTTTTTTTATTTAGATAAACTTGACTAGAATGATAACTCTTCTTCCATCCTCGAGCCAGCAAAATATACCTTTAAAAGATCGTTTAACTACTTTGTTAGTTGAAACATGGTCAACAAAGACCAGCTATTCAAGATATTTTAGCGAATGTGCACCAATGTCTTGTTCATATACTGAAACAAACCATGATAATTTTCCTTATGCGATCAGTCTCTTCTTATGTCTCTACGGTGGTATCGTTATTATACTTCGTTCTATCACTATTCTATTAATCAATATTTCATACAAAATCATCCGACGTCCAAATAATGCAAATGCTAACACAAGTATGTTTTCATTTCTAACGAATATTTAAATAAAACTTCTGTTTATAGTGCATAATGTAACATGTATACGAAGATTTGCTCGTTGGGCAAAAACGTTGAATATGTTTAAATCGATCAATAATCAGACAGCAATTGATATCAAACAACAATGTATTACAACGTATATTTTTTTGATTTTACTAATAGGTATGAGTTTATATATTTATTTGCAGACTATAGGATTCTGAATTAAAAAGCGAGTTAGAAATAATATTACATTATTTGAACTATATAGAAATTTGAGTATTTACCAACTGTTCAAAAGTTTATCATAGTTATCGACTTAACTTTTTTTTTTCGTATTATCTAAGGATCAATTGTCACTCTTCTTGTATTTTTTTCGATAAATATTCAAACAAGCACAACAGCAACAATGACTTTATCAAATCCTTCGTTAACTACATATAAAAATCTACAAAAATTGTATCCAAATACACTTAAATGTCCTTGTTCAACTGCATCAATACCTTATTCTACATTCACCACATTATCTCCAAATTTACATCAAATTTGTTCAAGTAATTTTGTTAGTGAATCATGGATTTCTATGATGAATTTATTCAAATTAACGCAATGGTATGGTATGGATGCTCGACATTTTCGACTTTTATCTACCTTATGTCAATTATCAAGAAAAACAATTGATGATGGTATTCAACATTTTAATATGCGTTTATTTGTTACTTCAAATGTTCTTACTGAAATTGATTTCAATAATGAATTAAATACAATTTTCAGTCCATTTATTCAATCATTAATTACCAATTTTAATCTTCTTATCGATATGATGAATCTTTTTACTCATGTTAATCAACCTTTTACAATACCAGATGATAATAATGGATATTCAGTATTTAATATTAAGACAAGTGCGAGTACTAATCAACCGCCAACGGTATGTTATTATTGTGACTGATCTCCACTTATAATCAGTTCAATAACTTAAATGAGAACGTAAAAATAATAAAATATTTCTATATTAAATCGATAAAAGCTTTAAAAAACGGACGAAGAAAAAAAAAGTTGTTTTTGATTATATCATACTTCAAATCTAAGAACAGAATGCCATACTTTTCGTATCTTACAGATAATAAAACAAGATTTCTTTTTCTATTTAGTTATCATTTCGTTTAACTGGTGTGTCCTATGGCAATAATCAATCAACCGATTGTATTTGTGCTATTAATCCTTTGTGTCAGAGTCCGATTATCATTTCTAATCGGCTAATGGCACAGGTAAGTGGTAACATATCTACCGCTTCCTATACGATACCAGGTATGGTAAAAGGATGTTTTGCAACTGATTCTCTTCATCTCTCAACGCTTGAATGTTTATATTCAAATTCTTGTCTGTCAGTTCTATATTACTTCATCAAGGATGCATATACTACGTTAGGTATACCTATGCTAATGTTCAATATTGATCCCCTCGTTTATGACCAGATGTTAAGCAGATTTCCACCGAATGTTCCTCTTCAAACCATAATACAACAAATGATGATTGAACAATGGAATTTATTGCCATCTTTCAATCGTTATTATGAAAAATGTGCACCGATTTATTGTACATATTCTGACACAGTATATTCAATGAAAGTCATTGAAATACTAATAACATTGGTAGCAGTAATAAGTGGTCTTACTGTTATACTACGCTTAATCACACCATTAATTGTTAAATTTGTCTTTAATTTAATACAATTAAAGATTCCAAGACAACAACAAGGTAATTACAAATAAAATGTGTCGAATAAGTTTATTTTTTTTTGATATAGTTCATCTGACGTTGTGTAACCGAATCAAAATGATATTGCAGAAACCATTTACGCTTTTATATACTAAATTAATCAATCTAAATATATTTCCTCCACGATATTTTGGAAGTAATATCGATCGAATAAAAGCCAAACATCTTGGTCAAATAACTACTCGACTATACATTTTTCTTCTTATCATCGGTCTTACTATTCTCATATTCTATACTACTACTCAATCTCAATTTCTGACGCAAACTCTCGCTAAACCATCATACAATGTCTACAATCATCTCTTACTTGATTATGCTGATACACTTCAATGTCCTTGTTCACAAATCTCATCGACATACAATCGTTTTCTTCAAATTCAACCCATATTTCATCAAGTAAAACGAGAAATTCATAGTAGTTGTTTCATTTATTCTTAATTAAAAATTCAATTTTTCAGCATGTCATATGAGATAAGTGAAACTTTTTAAAAATCCTTATCTATTTTCTTTCTGTTGTAAGATTTGACAAAAATCAGTATTTATAGAAAATTTTTTAGCTCAATTAGACGTACTGTATTTGAAAAACAAGAACAATTTTGAAACGAAAAAAATTAAACTCATGAATCAATCCCAGGCAATCCTTCTAGTATCACATATGATCCTTGTAGCAGCATAGATGATTCCTCTAGCATCAGCTCAATATAAACAGAAGAAAAAAAATTCATTTTCGTGGAAATATCGCGTCACAAATCACATTCTGTATAGCAGGTGGTAGTTGATAATTAAGTATGATTTTTTTTTGTCTTTGATAAATATTAGGTCTGTTCCAGTCCATTTGTTTCGGATGAATGGCGAATGAAACTCACAGGTGGTCTTGTTCGTAATCTCTCTACTTACCATAATAGAGATTATCGTCGTTTTATTTATGCTCATCTACAATCCCTGGCTGGTTTATGTTCTCTTTCTATTCAATCAGTCTATGATTCCATTAATCAATTTCTCTCATCATCATTTATTACTACTCAACTTCAACCACAAACAATGTTTGTTGCATACATTAATTCACAGATAGAACAGATTAAATTAAATTCTCCTGCAACATTGACTCGTCTTCTTTTCTTACTTCGAGTTATAAATCATGGTAATGCGATTGTATCAACATATGAAACAAATTTCAAATATTATTTTCCTTCTTGGCATACTGTTTCGACACCTACTAGTAAGTAGATTTTTTTGATGAATTTCTTTCTTACAAACTGATTTTCTATGTAAAATTTAGATGTTTCAATAATGGGTTCACTTGCACTCACTGAATCAGTTACTTATGATAACCAATGTTTATGTGCATTGAATTTCAATTGTTCAACTCAAGCAGTATTTATCAATGAAAATTTGTCTATAATGATTCCAATCAAAGGTTTCAGATTAGGATGCACACCAATTGAATCATTTCTTGCTTCGACTCTTGAATGTTTCTATGATTTATCATGTATTAATCTTATTTATCAAATGACTAATGACAATTACAGTACATATGTTCCTGAACTTCTCTTCGAAAATACAAATCGATTTGCACCGAATACTACTATGATCAATCTTATTAATAATCTTTTCGTCGAAATTTGGTCGACTACACTAGATTATTCAGCATACTTTGAACAATGTTCACCTATGTCATGCACCTACACCTACAACTACAGTTACCAGTTCAATTTACTCTATGGAATAATTGTTGTACTAGGTCTCTTCGGTAGTCTCAGTGTTATTCTCGAATGGATATGTCCAAATATTATTTATCTTTTGGCTCAAATGTGTCAATGGCGAAAAAAGCGATCGAGCATTGTCGAACCAGCACATACTATGGAGGCGGCAACTATCGAAACTGTTAATCCAACAGTCGGATCGGCAAATCTATTTAATACTACCATTAATTTAGATATAGTACCGATAACTGGAGCGCCTAAGTAAATTATTTTTCATTTCTTTTTCAATATCATCTACAGCTTTTCTATTTAGAACTAGTTTTAAATTGGCAACATGGCGTTTCTTCTTCTTTAGCATTTTACTGCTCATAATTGTAGCTGGCATTATTATTAATCCGCTCATTTATCATTTGAATCGACAAGAAAAAAACCATACTACACAAATAAGTATGAATGTATTTATTACTTCCTTAATATAAAAAAAAGAGATCAATTAGTTTAATTTTTGAATATTTCTTATAGTTAGAGATTAAGATTAAAATTTGATTAGATATCGAAAAATCAAAGATAGTTCATTACAAATCTACATATTTCAATATTGCAAAAAAACATTTTTTTTAAGTGTCAAACTCATAACTACTAATCTATGATGCTTCTAGATTTTTCTAATCTCAGAGACTGTAAAAAAATCTTGAGTATTAAATTTTGCTTCATTATTCACACAAATGAAACAAATAATGACTTGAAGAAAACAAAAGAAAAACGAATTTTTTAAATTTATATAAAATATACTTTGTTCAGATTGATTATGAAATGCAATGAAACGATAACCAACAAAACAATATTTATTACAAATCAATCATAATTTAAAAATAATCTATATATACTTGATAAATTCTATGTTAATCAGTATTATATGCTTATTTTCTATCATATCTTTATTTCGCAATAGATAATCTATTATTTTTTTCTTGCTTTATTAACTTTTACTGCTCTTAACTCATGCTTCATTGTATCAAAATACAAAAAAAATATTTTATTCTTGCTAATGATGAAATTTTTTATATCCGCTTTCTTTATGTAAAATGTTGTACAATGTTACTTAGCAAAAAATATATTTATTTGATGATCGAATATATATATATGAAGGAATTGATCTATTTTATCTTTTAGAATGAAAAGATATGCTACAATAGAGAAACTAATTGAGTGTATACTAAGTACGCAAATATATCACTGCAGTATAATCAAATGAATATCTTTGGTATTCTGCAGGCGTGAGAAAAACCACGACACAAATAACAGTTTCTTTTTCTTCTCTCTTCATCCCTCTATTTTTCAACTGCTGCAATGGCATAACATGATGTTATACACTGAAAACGTGTGTTTATAATATCGATGAAGTGCTTTTTTTTCAAACGCATATAATACTATTATTTTATAATACCTGACATATATCGCTGATTGTGATGAGCTCAGTGAAGCAAAATATTAGTTTTTGCCTTTTTTTTTGATCAATTGATGAATACGATATATATATGTATATACGAAAATAGTTATTATATTACAAAGAAAAATAAACGATCGATATATTTGTAAGTTACAATGACTCATCAACAAAAAGTAGTTCGTTTCATTGAAAATTTTATTATAATTTGGGTCGATTCAAAACTTAAACGAAAAGATATGGTAGATGATGATATTCAAACATCAATTACAACACTACGTCAAATTGTTAATTCAATTAAATTATTTGATACATCTGATACATGTATTCATTTTCTTAACAATTGAATTAAACAAGAAAAAGTCTTTTTAATTGTTTCTGAATCATTAGGTCAACAATTAATACCTCTAATTGAACATGATACTAAACTTGATTCAATTTATATATTTTGTTTAAAAAAATTCAAACATGAAAAATGGACTAAACAACGACAACATTATAAAATTAAAGGAATCTTTACAGATATTAAAGATATTTGTAATCAAATTAAAGAAAATATTAAAAATTGTCAACATGAATTAACTTCTATTCAAACACTTAGTTCACAAGTATCAAAAATTTCTAATCATCTTGATGCATCATTTATGTATTCACAATTATTTAAAGAAGTTTTACTTATTATAGAATATAATAATAATACATTTGAACAAGCTAAACAAGAATTTATTAATTTTTATCGAATTCATTATGTTGAAAATAATACAGAACTATGTATAATAGAAGAATTTGAACAAAATTATAATAATCAATCACCTATGTGGTGGTATACACGTGAATGTTTTATTTATTTAATGTTAAATCGAGCTTTATGTACACAAGATGTTGAAATTTTGATTAAAATGAGTTTTTTTATTTGTGATCTTCATCGACAATTGGAAGATCTTCATAAAACAATAAACAATCATCAAGCATTTACTGTCTATCGTGGTCAAGGGTAAGTGAAGATGAGGGAATGTTTGCTTCTTTCTATTGTTGAATTTATTGGCGAAAGAGTTAAGGTGAATTTTCACACAGATTTCTTCTTTTTTTCTCCATTTGAATAGAATGTTACATGAAGCATTTAATCGATTAAAACAAAATCAAGATGGTCTTATTTCATTCAATAATTTTTTATCAACAAGTACATCAAAAGAAGTTGCAATAAATTTTGTTAAAAATGCTCAAATAAATCCAGAAAAAGTAGCTATTCTATTCGAAATGAATGTTAATCCATCAATACCATTTGCATCACTTGATAAACTTAGTTATTTTTCAGCTAGTGAACATGAAGTACTATTTTCAATGCATACTGTCTTTCGTATTGGTGAAATAAAATCAGTAATTGATAATGATAAATCACAATTTTGGCATGTTTATTTAACATTAACTCATGCTGATAAAGATGAACAACTTAGTCATTTAACAGAACATATGCGTAGAGATCTTAGTTCTTATATTATCTCAACATTTCAAATCAATACGGATCCTACATGGCGATTGTGTAAATTACTTGTAAATATGGGTGAATATGATAAGGCAATTATTTTATATAAAATGATAATTGATAAGGCTACATCTGAAAATAATTTGAAATTAGCACAAGCAGCACGTTATCAATTAGTCGAAATTTTTGTATTATATAAAGATGATTGGGAACGAGCACGAATACATGGAAAAAAAATATTCTGTGTAGAATTACTTGATGGAAGTGATGTTACTGAGGAAGTTAGAACAGATTTGATTAAAGTTTATTCAAGATTAAGAAAACTTTTTTATACAGAACAAATCGATGATAATCAATTTCATTCAATCATGGCTGATATAATGAATACTGTAATCACATTGTATCTTGATTATTCATCAAAATCATTAGGTTCTCGCGAATATCAAGTCATAGTAGATCGTTATAATTACATCGATTGGGTACGAAAAGAGCAGGAAAAACTATCCGAAGCATTTGAATTATTGCATAAATATTTACCACCTACTCATCCTCGTTTAGCAATAACATATAATTATATCAGTTCTCTTCATTTGATGATGAAAAATTATTCGAATGCACTTGAAATTCAAGAAAAAGCATTACAACCAAATCATCCACATCTAGCTAAAACACATTTTCATATGTCGATCACTTATGAATGGTTAAACAAAATTGATGATGCTTTTCAACATGCAAAAAAAGCTATCAATATTGGTCGTCATGCATTAACATCAGATGATTTGAATATGATAAAGTATCAAGAACAATTTGAAAAAATTTTTCTTTTGATTCAATCTTGTAATGAACTTGTACTGTAAAAAAAACTGTTCGTTGTAAATTGCCTCTTGCGGTATATTTAGTTTTCTCAATATATATGTATCTGTGTAGTGCTGAATTAAAAAAACGTATTTAAAGATTAAAATATACAATAGGAAATGTAGCCATTTTGTATGGAACATCTATTATACATGTAAAATTACAATTAATGATCAATAATACGTTCATTTAATGTACGTGCCATTTTCAATGGTTTTGGAGCAATAATTTGATGTTGTCGTTTCCAATGTAATAATCTTTTAAATTTACTTCGAATTTCAGATAATGATCCACAACATACAAATGGAAATAGAAATATAACATAAGCACGAAGATATGCAACATATACGAGAGGTATGTTTGTAATACTTTCTGATAAACCATATTGAGATGCAAAAATTAGAATGATCCATGGAGAATTAAAGATTAAATATAAACATGAAATTGATAATAATTGAATAGTCATCTTTCGATGTTTTCCCCATTGAATTATTTGATTTATCTTTTGTTTTTGTTTTAGAATACGAATAATAAGAGTAATACTAAAAATTACAATAATTAAAGTTGGAATAATTTGATGTATAAAAAGATCCAATGTTCCTAATACTGTTCTATTAAATACACATGGAATAAAAAAATCCAAAGATATAAAAGCTTCAAATGAATTTTCACAAAATGGACCAAAAGTAACTAATGTATAAAATAAAAAACAATGGATGAAAATTATAATTATAGGTAAATAATGAATAAATAAACGTTTCTTTTTCGTTGATATCCATTGATCATGAAAAACAAGTATATGTCGTTCAATAGTTGCCCATGAAAATAATACAATTTGACTTGCATAAATTCCATAATCAAAAAAAAATGAAAAAAGATAAAATATTGGTGTTGATATCCAAACACGATTATATTGAAAACGATAAAGAGACCATGGAATAATAGTTAATTCATATATAATACCCATAAAAAGAAGAATAATAATGATATGATTATTAAGAGCATGACGAAGTGTTCGATTAAAAAGAAGATAATAGAGAATAAATAATGAACAAATAAGAGATAATATATCCGAAATTAAATAAGACCAAAAATGAAAAGTAAGTGGAATTGTTCTTAAAGACGATGAAATATTGTTAAAATTTGACATATTCGAAAAAAATAGAAAATGATTATTGAATACATCATATTTATTTAATAAGAATAAAATAATTCTGCAAAAAAAAGAAGACTTTTTTTGATTCTATTATAGTCAATTTCTTAAAATAAATGATAAGATAGATTATAAACTGAATCCTTTCAAATGAATAATGTTTTTTATTAGTTAAAAATAGAATATTATATATGATCATTTATATGATAAATAAATGTCTATCCAACTGGAAGAATATACTGTATGAAAATAAATATTCTCAAAAATTTTCATCCTGGCATTTAAATAGCAAATATATATCTATTGCACAATTGCAGAGTACAAGATTTTATAATAGTTCTATATTTTAATCATTGAGAATTGTACTTGAAAAAATTCTTTGCTTATATATAGAACAGATCGTCTATCTTCTATGATAGATTTGATATTGGACAAATCAATTAATAACAGTAAGTTGAGTACTTAACCTTTATTTCTTATAAACTATATACATCAATAGTAACAAATGGTACATTCCTTTTTTTTCTTTTTAAGATTTTACATATCAATTATGATAATAAAACTAAAAATAATAAGGTCAAATTAATTGTATTAATATCTATTGTTTGATTTTATAAAAGAAAATTATATACGCAAAACTGAATTGTGTACATAAACAAAATATTATCTATATAATGTCATATCATTATTGATTGACATTATTTACTTTGTCTACATTTCAATAATACAATCTACATTCTTCTTCCAAACAAGTCAATGTTGACAGATTTCTTTGTTCCTATGATCTATTTCTGATTGTACATTACTAGATATATAACAAAAAGAAAAAAAAAAGAAATATACATTATTTGAAGACAAATATGGTAAGAACAACGACTATCTTTGTGCTATGTTTAATTATGATATAATATATCATCATCAACTTTGTTTTTTTTTTACCAAGGCTATAATACTACTAAACAAGATATTGCATATATATATATATGTATATGTATACTTCTGAAAATTGTTTTAGAACTTATTTCTTTTTTAGATTTTGTATTTTATTGATTATTCAGAATGCCATTTAAAGGTCAAGAAACACAACATTGTCCACGTTGTGGTCATGCAGCTTTTCATGCTGAATCAGTTCCAGCTGCTGGAAAACTATGGCATAAATTTTGTTTTCGATGTGGTAATTAAATGAATATTTATAAATTTTGGTCTTTTTTTTAATTTTAATTTATGAAAATTAGGTCTTTGTAAGAAATCATTAGAAATAACGACATTAGCAGAACATGATGGTGATATATATTGTAGACAATGTTATGGTCGAAAATTTGGTATTCGTGGTGTTGGTTTTGGTATTGGAGCTGGTGCACTTGGAATGGATACAGGTGAACGATTTGGAAATACACAATCTCTTTCGTAATATTAAATGTTTTATTTTAATAGAAATTAATTTTTTTTATTTTGTTTTATTTTAGAAATAAACCAAATTATCCTCCAGTTCCTGGTATTAATCCACCTGAATAAAGAGAATATCCATTTGCAATTGATTAAATATCTAAAGAATACTTTATTAACTTATTTCTCACATATTTACTATTTCTTTTTTTTTTTTGAAATAAATAAATAAATTAGTAGGATAAAAGTTAAAGAGAAATGAATTTTAATTATGCAAATAAATGAAATAGATTTAGCTATTACTACGAATCATTGTATAGAATATATTTACTATGTGAAATCAAGTAATAGTGTAGAAATATGCTTGATAGATAATTGATTCTTTATAAAATCTATTCAATCATGCTGAATGATGAGAAAAGAAAATATCGATTGTTACAGAATAAATTATCCTATTTGTATTTTTGAAGTTTCTCCTCTATTATCCATTTGATTAAAACACTTTTTTAATAAAACGTATATAGAGATTAAAATGTGAACGTATTTAATTTTTACAGCTGCTTGTATGTCTTTAGTTTTTGTCTTTTTTCAAATATATCTAAAACAGGTTTTAACCTTAGTCATATATGATTTTGTAGAGAATTTTAAGCACTATCTTTTCATTAAAAAATTTTAATCAAATGGATAACAGAGAAGAAATCTCAAAAAAATAAATAGGATAATTTATTCTAGAACATCCGATAGTTGCAAATTAACTACATAATAATAAAACTTTTTCATTGATGCCTCATATTGTTTGAAATACTTTAATAGAAGTCGATGTAACTATAAATAATCGATAATTCTCTTTCTTATTAGGATATACAACTCAAACAATAAACATTCATTAGCATTATCTGTATACTATAATTGGTAAAAAAATTCACATTGAACAAATAAATCTCGAAGTATCAAGCCAACTGGCCATATCCACACGCTTGGATGTGTTTTCCAACCCTGTGTTTTTGTTTCTCTTCTCTTTGATCCATCTTTTGCTACGTTTACTCGTTTAGTGTTTTCTCAATAAAACCGAACGCACTTTCATCCATACTTACAGTTGAAGTACAAGGAATGATTCTTTTTCTAATTCTTAATGAAAAGCAGAAGCATAAAATGCCTCTGATTCATAAAGAAAAAAAACATACTTACTATTTAATTCAAAAAACAAATAAACAAGTCTGAGCAAGTGAAATTTCAGTGGGTAAAAGCTTACTTACAAAAATTACGATGGGCGATTGCCCATTTGCCTCCCCCTTGGATACGCCACTGTCATATATGGCGGTCGAATTCGACCACTTAGGAGCACAAATTTCTCGTTCTAACTCATAGAATTTTTGACTCATCGAGAATGTTTTTGTGCATGATCAAAGATAGACTCTTTGAATTTCTCAATAAGCTTATTTTATCTATATATTTTTTGAGATTAATATTGATACTTAACATAAGTTTTCACTAATCTTATTCGTGTGAATTTGGAACGTGAATATGCCTGTGTCCTTGGTTAAAATAAATGAGATCATCTGATCGAGTTCTCCTTTTTTCTACTTCTTCTAGTTTCTCTTTGCTTTTTCGAAATAAAATCTATCAGTCGTTGCTGATAGTTCAAACGACATTTATTTATTACTATGTTGTGTTTAAACTTCTAATAAAATCACCAGGTGTCATCCGAATGATCCTTTCATGGTCCGGAATAGTGAAAGAAGTTTCTGGAATAGATGAACATTTTTCTTCAAGTTCTTTAAGACTGTATAGTAAGTTGTCATCGCGAAGATCAAAAAAATTGATTTGCCTCGTCTCTGTGTTTGTGAAGTCAATAAATTGAACTTTGTTCACGTTAAGTTTGCCACTTCTTTGTTTGATGCATATGTAAACAGTGCATAGGGTGATGAGCACACTAAGTTTCTTTAGAAATCGCTCGAGTTGAGGAAGAACACGCTTGCTAATGCATTCTGATCTCTTCTTAAATGGCTGTAAAAATTTCTCTAATGCTTTTAACAGAATCCATTCATGCATATATTTTTTATAACGCCAATGAGAGAGATAAATATTATTAGTTGCGTCCGTTGTTGTAGTACCGGATGATATATGTCGTTTCACAGCAGATAAAAAATAAAATCGATAATCATTAACAGAAAGATTCGAAGTATTCCCGCGTGGTAAACGAAGAATAATCTTTGAGTCAGCCATATCATACCACTCCTCAAGGTTTTCAAGATATTGAGCGAGTCGTTCTAGACGTTTTGCTATAGGTAACTTGTCAGCAGTGTTACTCTCAATATTCCGGTTATTTGTCCTTTGTTCTTGTTGTATTTCATACATTCTCAAAGGTTCTTTGTCAGTAGCTTTTACCACTATTGTACGTTCATTTTTCATTATTCGATCTATTTTTGAAGGCTTTTTCAAATTTTTTATCCGCTGTTGCATTTCATCATTCTTGTGAAACTTGTTAGACATATCCAATGCAAGAATAGTTTCATAACATTCTAATGCACGCTCCTTATCAGAAATTTTTTCATAAGTTAGCCCAGCATAAAAGAGACATTTAATGGATTCCTTTGTATTCGTAGTGCAAAATTGTTTTAAATACTGTTCGTAGAAGGCAATTCGTTTCGTAGGTATGTGGTGACAATACTCAAAATATTGAAGTAAAAAGGAAAAAGATGATTGATTTGATGTGATGCAAGGAATAGTACATAGAATGTCTTTGTGCATTTGAACTGCTTTTCTCGAATAATATTTATGTTCCCTAAAACATTGATATAATGTTAGAAGTAGTGGCTGATCACGTGCTGCGTGTGTTCCCCATTGATATTTCAAAATCGACCACCATTGTTTCCAATTCATATTATTAAATCTTACTTCATCTTTGGTAACCTCCTTTAAAAAATTCAAAAGATCAAGATAATGCTGTGGATTTTTTTCCTTTTTGATACGTTGTAGAAAATTCAAATGATTATAATCGTAGTCTGTTTTGTTAGGACTGATGAGTTCGAGTGTAATTGGCAGCCATTGACGATCAGATTGAACAATTAGATCACCGACTTCTCGTACACAAAAATGTGTCAGAAGAGAAAAAAGCACTTCTTGTTCAGTTGGGAAAACTGACAATGAGGAAATATTTGCAAATGCTTGTATATTATCCCATGGAGTATTTCCTTCTATCTTGTATTCGTCAGGTATAATAATTTCGAATAGACAAGGGATATGATCGTCTACAATAGGTAGAAAATTCATTGCAACTTCAGGATCAAGTGACGCAGAACCAAATGTGGTCAACGTAATAACAGGATTTCTCGACCTACAAACTGAGCGAAGATATTCTAATTCATTAACGTTCAAAGCTTGTCCTCGATACACAACGCCCATGAAAGATATCTTGGATTTATAATACTTTTCATAATTTTCATGTAATTGAAAATTTAAATCAGAAATGAATGGACGAAATTTCATGATAATTTCCATATTTTGTGTGCGTAAAGCACGATTGACAATGCAATGAAGAAAAGTATCCTTTGTATATTCACGAATCGCACTATAAGAGTTGCAATTCTGTGCAAAATAGTCAATTTCTTTGAGCACAGAAGCGTTTTTTTTATAGTAAACTCGACATTCATCTAGCATTTCACCGTAAGATTTTTCAATATGTTCAGGTTGCCAACTGATTGCTAGAAGAAATAAATGATACCATTCGGAGGTAATAGTTTCAGTTTTCTGAAAAGTCTTTTCATTAAAAGGCCATCGTCCACTTAGCTGTTTGATATCGAAATGAAGCTGGGTGAGTAACTGTATTACATTCGAAACAGTACAACGTATCTTTCGAATTTTTTTAGACCATTTAGTATGTTTGTCTTCATCCATACAATACACATAAAGACAGAGAATCTGCGGTATGGCATCAAAGTATGCTGCATATGTCTCTCCCAAAGTGCCAGAAATAATTAAAAAAATATTCGTATGATGCATAGAATCAATGAATCGAAGACTTGTGTCAATGTCATCGAAAGCTTTCGAATGATCTTCACTGGTAACCATCAAAAGATTTATGAATAAATTGCCTTTATCGTGATTACCCACTATTAATATAATGTATTCGTTTAGATTATCTTCTAGTTTGAGATTTAATGAATGCATAGTGTCCTCAGTGACATGACGGATAGAGTCTTGTTGTTCGATTAATGTTTCGACCATTATTTGTTACCACAAACCCTAAAAAGGGAAAATAAGCAAGAATATCTATTTTAATAAATTTTTCCTTAATGTCTCTACCAAAGCATGCCAGAGCTAGAATACCAAATCAAAAAGTTAAAAATCGATTTTTTTTTTTGCAATTAAAATTTGGAATCTCTTTTCTATTAGTTCAGAAAAAAATTTGAAAATGTGCACACTGAACGACTGTTTTTCTCCTTTAATGCATGACTTGAAAGCTTTGACCTTTCAATCAGTGAGGGCATATGGAATCTTGAAACTATGTATGTACATAGTCTTAAGCCCTCATACTCTTATGTTGAATATACTTTTATAGTTGATGTAGCATACAGCCTTAAAACCTTATATCTGTTGTGCCTAATGCAACCTTATCCTTTATTACCTTAATCTTTTCACAGCCTATGGATATCACCATAGAATAGCCCGTGAGGATCTATGTATGCTGCTACAGAATAACCCTTGACAACCCACGGGCACCTCTATAAGATAGCTCTTGTGCACTTATGGGTATCGTAATAGAAAAACCTATGGATACCTTCAAATAATAGCCCACAAAAACTGACGAATATCCTCATTTTGTAAGAAAAAAGATTTGGATAAAAAAAACCTTTATACGTCCTTCAAATAGATTTATAAATGATTCTATTAGAATGGATGAAAGCGTATAGTGACGATTAGTATCTCAACTATGTTGGATTAAAAAGAATCTCCTACATTGAGATAGTTACAAAAGAAATTCTTTATTTGTATCTGAATTATACAAAAGAATAGGAACTCATTATTCCAACTCACCTAATGCGGGCAACTGCCTGAAGTGATTAATTGCTTTTGAGTTCAGACTCTGTGTATAAGGGAGACCACAATGCAGTATGAAAAACCTCAGACAGGCAAGTGCTTATGGTCTTTCCTTACAAAGTTATTGGCGTTTTATTGAAGTTTTAGCCTATAGCACCATATGTATCAAAGAATTGAATGAGGATATTTATAACTGAAACCTTGTCCACATATAGGGCTACTAGTAACTAGAATGTTCCCTTCACGAGATATTGATATCCCAAAAAAATATGAGGTTTTCCAATCTTCCATAGAATAGGAAAGATTTCTGGAATATCAGTATCACATGAAAAGAACATTCGTTTGAGCAGAAATTTTTAGGACATTCTAGTTACTAAGAGCTCTATCTGTGGAAAAAATTTCAGCTATAAATGTCGCCATTCGATTCTATAGTACATACAATACTATAGACTAAAACTTCAGTAAAGCGCCGATAACTTTGTAAAGAAAGACCATGGACACTTGCCTTTTTGACATTTTTCATACTGCATTGGAGTCTGCCATATACGCAAAGCCTAAACGCAAAAGCAGCTAGTCACTTCGGGCGGTTCCCTCGTCAGGCAGCTCAGGATAAACTATTTTACTTAAATCACATGGTTTCAATGACAAAGTCTTCTCTGGTCTGATGTTGAGTGGATAAATCTGAAAGGATTCTATTTTTTGAAGAAGCCTAAACAAGTATCGTCACAATCTATTCTTCATTTAGATAATGAAATCTCTTTGCATGTAACATGAACACAAAGAAGACATGCTCATGGTAGTACACAAGAAGTAAAAATTAGACCAAACATCGAATGCTTCACTTGCGAATTAGTATTTTGTTTAAAAGATAAGAAGAATTGTTTTTTAATTACCATAAAGAAAGTTTTTATGTAATTATTTTGATCCAAATATGATGACTTGATTGAAGAACGACTTTTTGCTTAAAAAACAAAACTTTGCCCTCAAAAAGTTACAGCGAGTAGAATATTTCAATGGATCATCTTAAATACAATACTCTATCCAATAACAATGGAAAAACAAAGGTGGTAAAGTAATAACTAGTGAATCTTTAGTAAAATTACATCAAAATGAAAATGTTGGAAATATTACAACTCAGAAAAGGGTTGATGAAATATCAACATCCGAAAGAATACGAGTATTCAGAAACAGATTGTAAAGAACGAAAGAAATCAGATCTTTTTGGACCAATTTGAATGATGGCAAGCCTGGCAAGATCTGACGAAGGAACCTCTCGAAGTGATAAAAAATTTTAGGGCTCAGATTACCCCTATCTTGTAGGTCCTAGTTCGTAATGAAATACTCTAAGTTCATTCATCCCCTCAATAGTTTCTGAAGGAGTTATGACTATTTGATGATATTGGCAGAAGACACAATTCTGATTACGATTTTTTGACGTATCCGTTTATTCTTTCTATAAGAGCAATAAAAGTTTTTTCACATAGTTGATGATTAAATTAAAATGCGTAACTAGTAATTAAAAATGATTGTAAAGAATTAAATTCAGTATAAATAGAATTGAAATTAAAATAAAAAATTCAGTTTAATTTAATTAGGTCAGATAAGCATTGAATTAATAAAATAATATAAAATACAATGTTAAATTTTAAATTTCATTTTGTGACATTTCTATAAACGATGTTTATCTTCATCAGACTTCAGTGATGTTAACTGATCATAATTTTATTTTTTATTTTTTGTCTTGCCGTTCCGCTATCATATGATATACGTCAAAACGAAAAAGAAATAAAAAATAAAATTATGACCAGTTAACACCACCAAAGTCTGATGAAGATAACATCGTTTATAGAAATGTCACAAAACGAAATTTAAAATTTAACATTGTATTTTTTATTATTTTATTAGTTTAATTCTTATCTAACTTGATTCAATTAAGATGTTTGTAAAATACACGAACGCTCAAAACACTTAAGAATTGAAGTAGTTTCCCAATGAATACTATTTTTTTTAAGCTAGCACAAAGAAAACTAATCTTTTGCCTATATACCTAGGTTGACTGGCACTATCGATCGGTGAAGAGATTTGGGTGTTCGTGGGAGTTTGTAGAATTAATTCACTGAGTTCTATCTACTGGTAGTATCGACTCCCAATTTAAGGGTGTTAGCGTATTTTACAAATATCTTTAAAGTTACCTACAATATAAAACCAAAAATTCATGCTTATACTCTTTACATTAATTGGATTACTATATCATCCAGATTATCAACAACACAAAACTTCAACTCTCAGCAACGAGATTTGGATCATAATAACGAAACTCACATAGTCACCCTCACCCTCACGAATTGTTTTTTCTTCTCTTTTATTTTTCTCGTTGTACACTGATAACGAAACATTACCTTTCGCGTTGAGAGCAGATAAAAGAAATCATACACACGCATTGAAAAGTTTCATGGTTGCAGTAAAGCAAAACATGCTTGGTTTGTTGACAGCCAGGAAAGGCAGTATATTTGTCCTTATCTTGCTTCATTTTATAGAATGACGACATCGTGGTATATTAAAAAAAGAAATGGTACGATTATACAAGTATTGCTTTCAAGTTGAATCATCTGATCTACGCTTGTATGGATTACAATCTTCGGAAACTGTGTCAAAAGAAAAGCGCAAGAATTTTATTGATTCGTTAAATCATACCGAAATACCGGATGACCTGCTGCAGTGTCCGGATTATGAAGGAGATGGAATCGGCTACGAGTTTATAGATCATGGCCAAGAAGAATTGCCCACATCAGTAGCCTGGCGAGCATACGAACAATCTCCATTAGAATTAAAGGAATACGACCCTAATTGGCCAAAATTATATGAAGAAGAAATCAGTCGAATCAAGGTAATTGTTTGAATGCTTTGACGCGTAGAGAAAGTTTCAACTTTTCGATTGCATAATCGCGGCCAAAACATCTTCACCGATAATGCGCATACTGCACTTTAGTCGTATGTATGGTCTATTTTAGAATGCTCTTCCGGACGAAAAACAACCTTTACTACTAGATGCCGAGCATATTGGTAGCACAAGTGTAGTAGGAATATACGCAAAACCAATTATTGATATTGTCGTAACCGGATTACTTTATACGCGACCTTGTGGAGTTACACTGACAGCAACAACTTCTGCATTACGTCAAGTCGGTTATGAATTCAAATATCAGTTAGAAAAAGGTAAAGAATTGGATGTAGATGATTACTCGCGTCGTCATAACCATCTGATGCGACTTACAGAATGTACTCTAATCAAGGTAGTATGAGGAAAAGTCATCGTTGGTTGCTACATAATTATTTCTTCTCATTTACTTTCAGAAAGGATTTATTGTTCACGTAACTGAGGATCCTGAAAATTTCATTTGCTTGCGTGATTATTTAAGTGCTCATCCTGGAGCATGTAACGAATATATCAAGTGGAAGAAGTCACGTATTTCATCACAATCTGTCAAGAATTATACTTTCTTGAAAACTGAATTTCTCAATGAGTTGATTGATGAAGCCACAAAATGGTATAGAGAGCACAAGAAATATGCACGTATTTGTGATTATGATGAACTAAAAAAGGAATGGCCCTGTTGCAAAGCATCCCAGAATGAAGCCAACAATACTGGCATCAGTATCAAGAGTAACTACTCTATTGTTGGTGGCTATCAGCCTGGCTCTAGAAAACCTAGCTATCGTCCAGGACGTTTCTTCTGTGTAGAATATAGTTTTGTTTATGAATGGTGGACTTGTTGTTTGCAAGGTCAGTACTCAGATGGTTGCGTTAAGGTCATGCTATTAGCAAACGATGATGGTAGGTGATAGAAACCATTCTATATCATACATTTTTTCAAAGAATACTGAGCTTAAAAATTTTGTTGTTGGTATTACATTTTAGTTTTATTAATGGACGTGGCACATTGGAATGTCAATGATGTTTTCCGATGGGTACGTTCACTTCAACACATCAGCAAAGATTATTCTGAGAGTTTTCGCAATCACAAAATTACAGGTGAATCCTTACTTACATCGATCGATGACGAAGCCTTACAAGATCTTGGTATCACTTCCATTGTCCACCGACGTTTATTTCGTAAAACAATTGATGAACTAAAGAGAAACTCAACATCATCGTCTTCCATTGATCTGTCATCAGTGAAAGGTGAACGAAATAAAGTTTACTACAACCAATTTGAAGGAGATTTCACTCCTTTGCTTCCTGCAAATGAAATGACCGATACAACATCTTACCCAAACATATCGGTCTGTCAATTAACAAATCAAAATCATCGAACACTTGTATCTCGTGTTTACAGCTGGATCAGCGGAGCATTACCTAGTTCATATATGTTAGCATCATATGTGAGTCATAGGAAGGGAAGGAAAGGAAAGGAAAGGAAAGGAAAGGAAAGGAAAAGAAACATATGTGCTTAACATGGAGGAAAAAGACGACCTTCGTGGGACTCGAACCCACACCTTCTGCTATCCGGGCAGATGTCCTAAGCCAGTTAGACTAGAAGGACCATCAAATCCTCCGTATAGCGTTGTGATGTATAATCACAAGCGCTAACAATATAAGATTGATAAAATTCAATACGTTTTTCATCCTGGTCGTTATCGAATGTTTCTTCAACAGTTTGAAACTGTCGAAAATTGACAGCAGCAACCAGCATTTCAGCCTCAATTAGATGTTGAGAGTAGTAGTACAGAACGTAAACGTGTCCTAGATCATCTGGATTCACTCTGTCAACAAGTATCACATAATCGACGTGCACGTATTGTACGCATGTGGCATGGCTGTCGACAATCTATTTTACCGAATTTTCTGTCTGACGAATTCGCTGCTTTGGGAACTCTTGACGATGGTTGGTATGGAAAAGCAATGTATTTCACTTCATCAGCCAAATATGCAACACGGTATTGTGGAGCTTCTGATGGATGTCTGATTATGTGCTACGTGCTCTTATTGAATCCATTTCCAGTTGTGACAGATGATGCACCACCCAATGTCTCACCGCATAGATTTCATTTCTACGGAAAAGGAAACTATAAAAATTATCAGCGTCATTATATACCTATTTCACCCATCGGCAACGATCCGAATACAATGGACTATCGTCCTCCTGCAAGTGGAAACACCGATGATGCGCTCTATGATGAATTAGCGGTTTTTCAAGAAGCCAATATTTTACCACAGATTGTTGTTCACTTGAAGTAATTTCTGCATAAAGAACAATTCAAATCTCATGATGTAGTTTTCATGAATAGCGGCTGCGAAATACATTCCTAGAAGTAGGAAGCTAACTGCTATCGAATTTAAGGATGACGATATGTCATATAATTACACTGTAAAAAGAACCATGGAATAATCAACTGTTGCACGGTAGAAAACTCATCAAAAATCCTTTTAAGGGTTTATTATTGTACTTTTTTTTCCAGTGCACCTCTCTAGCATACAGTTTGAAGACCTCTGGGTATTCTGATAGTAGAGACCTTGAGCACCTATGAATACCTATACAATATCGGATTGGAGAGCCTATAGGTATATCTAAAATATAGAGTTTGAGGATTTATGAGTACCTCTCTAATATATGGCTTGCAGACCTATTGGGTATCTTTATACTAAAGAGTTTAGGAATCTATGGGTACCTTCATAATATAGTGCTTCCGAACTTGTAAATATCTCTCTAATTTCGAGTTTGAGGATCCATTCGTGTCCTCAGAATACATTCATCGTCATTTTTCAAGATAGTTTAACACATTGGGCAGGATGCGTTCCACTAGTAGATCATGCTGTATTTTAACGAAAAACTATATGGAAAAGCACTTTCTGTTACTTTTCTCTTAAGCAAAACGTTAAATATAATGTATCAAGAATTATCACAGCCAAAATACAAAGTTTTAACTTTCTTTGCTGCCACATAGCTTACCTTTATTGACTGTTTTGCTGATCACAAGCTTGAAGAAAAGAAAGCATCTATACAGTGTCGGTAGACGCTGTGCTGGCTGTTATGTAAAGGAAAGGCCATGACAGTCAAGAGAAGGAAGCTATGTAGCAGCAACAAAGAACATCTTGCTATGAATTAAAGAACTCAAAAATATACCGAAGACAGAACAGGTAACATATTTTGTTTGACCTTCTGCCTGATAAAAAACGAATAGAAAGTGCTTTTTCATATAGTTTCTCGCTAAATCAATCTGTTTAGAGTATGAGTTTAATATAAATGGGGCTGGAACGAAGTGTTCATAACCGGTGTTCCTCTCGGGTAAGTCCTAATTAAATAGTTGTTAAGTGAATAGGCACTACATATGAAATTACGATGATGGCCATTGTTTTAATTCGTTGATTTCTAATTCCACAATTACTAATTGGCTGAATAGGTGACTATTCCATTATTAATTAACTAATTATACGGTTATGCAATCAGTGATTGGTGAATCATATAAATATGTAATTACTGTTTAAGGAACTACTAAATAATTAATTATGAATTAGTGTCAATGATAAATTATGTTGATGTGACGAAGTATGAAACATCAGTTGAGTTTCATCAACAAAATTTAAGAGCATAAGTCAGCTCTAAATTTGGAGTTTACGCATGCAAATTACTTTTATTGATCGACTCAGAATTAATATTTTCTCATTTGTTGTAATTTCTGAAGATTACAATAAAATTCATTCGAATGTAAAACAAAGTGTAAATCATTTTTTGGAATATTTTATTGGGCCGGGTGGGCCACCCTTTTTGTTAGGCCGAGCTCGGGAGGGCCATTCATTTTTCGGGGCCAGCCCGGCCTGACACCTAGTATTGTATTTAAAGTTCAGTCCTGTGACTCAAAACATAAATCAAATTTATTTTGAATGATGAAACGATTACGCATTTCGATGCATTTGAAAGTTTATTGATAAAAAATGGTTACTTTCATCTATTAAAATTTATCGTTTTAATGACTGGAAATGTCAATCATTGCACTTCCTTTATTAAAATCTTATTCTAGTCAATTAACTTGAAGTACGTGAAAACTGATATTTGTTCTACTATCAAGATTTCAAGGAGTTTTTGTTGTTGATAAAGAATTGATCAGTGTGTTTTTTTTGTTTCCGAAATATGTAAGAAGAATTACTAGAACAATAAATTCAAGCAACTCCTCAAAGTAGTTGCATCTCTCGGCTACACGCGAAGCTTCATCTTGACAAATTCATATTCATTGAGGAAAGAGTGACTACAGCAGCAATACCTCAAAAATACACCACCATCTGAAAGTGTATACTTCAAATTTGATTCTTTATAGGTCCTATTTTAGTTAAGGAATAAATTTACCGAGGCTAGGATATTTTCTGAAGATAAGAAAATTTTTTATGAATTTATTTTGATCTTTATGCTAGAATCTTTGAGCCAAACAAATATCCATAGACAATGCTCGCAAGTTCATAAATCATCTTTAACAATCAGCTAGCTCGCTATCAGAGTACAAGAAAAACAAATATATATTCAGTCAACAAGACGGCTAAGTTTCCACTAGAGGTAACTCGATTAAAAAATTATATTATCAAAAAAATCTCGCATTGCATAAAATGAGTGTTATGAAGTTTTACAGCCTGACAATATGTTTGTGTGTCATTCGAAAAGTAATTAGTTTTCGTACACAAAAATTTTATTGTAGGTTTGATAATCTTCGCTAATTACCCTTCAAATAATACCTGACCGGGCTAGACCGGGCTGAGCAAAACTTAAGTTGAATGGGGCGGGCCTAGAGAATTTTTGGACCATGAAAAGAGTGGCCCGTTTCGAGGCCTGTAATACAGTGAATAAATGTAAAGAGAAAAAGAGCCAAATTGAAAAAAAAATGAATATTAATAAGAAGAAAAAATACGACAATAATGAGTATGAATGAAAACGAAGAAAAAACAATAATAAATAATAAATGTTCTACTACTTCGATGGTAGTTCGTCGAATGGCTTGGTGATATACGTGTAATCTATTCTGATCTAAAAAAAATTAATATTCTTTAATCAGTTAATACCAAAACATCTTCAATGTCACAAAATACTTACATTCTACTATTGCTCTATTCATATATTCTTACTTGAAAGAAATGATGAAGTAGTTATCAATACCGATGAATATCATAAGTCAACCTAACTTGTCGCACAAAAGTTATATTAAAATATTGTGCTCATACCGGACTAAAATCTTGGAATTGGTGATATATTTAAAAATCACACGGGAAATGAATGATTCATATTAAGTTTCTAATAAAATATTCTATTCATATAAAACGATGAATTTGCAAACGGTGATATATTCCATGAACATACAACAATAGAATGATTCATACGAAAGTTCTATTAAAATATTTTGCTCATTTTAGATAATAGATTTTGAATTGGTTATGTGTTTGAAGATTAAAGAACGAACGGATAATTTGTACCAAGTTTTCATTCAAATATTTTATTTAATTCAAGCTAAAGAATTAGAATTGATAATATATTCAAATGTTACACGGTCGATAAATTATTCATATCAAGTTTCTTTTAGAATAATTCGGGTATTTCAAACTAAAAATTTAGAATTGGCCATGTATCAGAAGACTGAATTACTATTGAACAATTCATAGAATGTTTTTATTCCAATATTTTTCTCACTTCAAACGGAAGATTTCAACTTGATGATATACCGAAAGATCACGTGACAAATGAACGATTTATAGCAAGTTTCTGTTGAAATATTTTGCTCACTTCTAATTAAAGATTTAGAATTGGCCTTATATTTAAAGATCAGGTCGCAAACGAACCATGTGTAGCAAGCGTCTATTTAACTATTTTGTTCATTTCAAACTAAAGATTTATGATTGGTAATATAGTGCCAATAGTTCACGACAAGTAAACGATACATATGAAATTTGTATCCAAATATTTTTCTTACTTCAAACTGGATATGTAAAATCTATAATATATTGAAATACAGCATAATAAATAAATGATCCACATAAATTTTCTGTTCATAAAATTTACTTATTTCAACCTAAACTTTTGAAAATATTCTAATACTGGAAGACCACTTTACAAATGGATGATGCATACCAAGTTTCTATTCGAATATTTCACTTACTCCAAACGATAGTTTTGTAATAGGGAATACATCGAAAAATCCCAAGAGAAATTAACGATTCATAAAACGATGTTTCTATTCAGATATTTTCTTCAATACCAACTAAAAATTGGAAAATGATTCTACTATTATCAATCCACATAGTCAATGTATTATTCATACAAAATTTATAGACATATTTGATTGTTCGCTTGAAACAAATATTTCGAATTGATGACATGTTTCAAGGTGATACACAATAAATAAATATTTCATACTAAGTTTCTATTGAAATATTTTGTTTACTTTAAACAAAATATTTGAAAATGGTAATGTCATTATCATCCTGTATAGTACATGAATTTCTCATACAAAGTTTATATCGAAATATTTTCCTCACTTCAAACCAAAGATTTAAAGTTGATAATATATTGGAAGATGACAGAGCAATTGAATGATTCGTACGAAATTTCTATTAAAAGATTTTTCTCATGTAAAACTAAAGATTTGATATTAGGGATATATTGGAAAGGCGCATGCTAAATGAATGATACATACCATTTATATATAAAAATATTTTTCTCATTGAAAACTAAACATCTGGAATTAGTAATACATTGGAAAACAATATGATAAATGAATGATGCATACCAATTTTCTATTAAAATATCTTTCCTATTTTAAACTAAAGATTTGAAATTAGTGATATATTGAGAAAGCACATGATAAATGAATAATGCATACTACTTCTATATTAAAATATTTATCCTACTTCAAACTAAAAATTTGAATTAAATGATGTTTTAGAAAACCACACGAAAAATGAATGATGCATCGAATTTTATATAAAAATATTTTTGTTATTTCAATTGAAAAATATAGAATTGGTGATATATTTGAAAACCAAATGACAACTGAATGTTTCATAGGAAATTTATATTGAAATATTTTGCTTATATTGAACTAAAGATTTCTACTTGTTAATATTGTTCTCATACTGTAAAACAAGTGAATTTCTCATACAAAGTTTATGATCAAATATTTTGCTGACTCCTAACTAAAGATTTGAATGAGATATTATATTAAAACACTACTACATGCCTAATAAATGAGTTTATAAAATGTCTGTTGAAATCTTTTGCTTATTTCAAACGATGAATTCGCAGTTGGCAATATACTTGAAGATCATGGAAAAAAGGAATAATCTAAAAGAAGCCTTCATAAGAATATTTTGATCATTTGAAAACTACATATCTAGAACTCGTCATTTATTTGAAGACTATACAATGAATGAATGACTCACATTACCAGAGTTCTATTTAAATATTTTGATCATCTTATGCTAGTGAGTTTTTGTATTATTTTAGTCGAAGATTACATGGCTAACAAATAATTGAAACAACAACATTTCTATTCAAATACTTTATTCATTTCGAAATAAAAACCAGAAGTCTTTCATATGATTGAAGATGAATAGACAAAGGTATCGTTTATAGGAAGTTTCTGTTCAAATATTTCTTTATCTTTGAAATAAAGATTTAAAGTTGGTGTTATGAATGAAAATGATAAAATAGATTAATAATCTATAATAAGTTATTATTCAAATATTTTGTTCACTTTGGAATAAAGATCAGAAATCAATAATATAATTGAAGAAAACAAAACAGATTGACAGTTCATACCAAGCATTATTCAAATACTTTGTTCAACTTACAAATTAAGATCAACAATCGGTATTATACTGAAAGATAATAAGTTAGATTAATAGTTTATAAAAAGTTTCTATTCAAATACTTTTCTTACCTCAAAATAAAAATTGAAAGTCTGTAATTGATCGGAAATAGCAAAGCAGAATAATAATGTCTAAAATGCTTTCATTCAAATACATTGTTTATTTTAAAACAAAGATTAAAAGTGTGTAATTGATTGAAAATAACAAGAAAATTTAATAGTTAATAACAATCTTTCATTCAAATACATTGTTTATTTTAAAAAAAGATTGGAAGTTTATTATTAATCACAAACGACAAAACAGATTATTAGTTCATACCAATCTTCTATTCAAATATTTTATTCACTTCCAGCAATCTTTGAATTTGTAATATGACCGAATATTGTTCGACAAATGAATATTCATAACAAAGATTGTATTCAAATATTTTACTCATTTCGAAACAATCTTTAAAATTGTTATAATATGGTCGATTATTAAATGGAGAAAGAATAATTCATACGAAACTTTTATTCAAATATTTTCTTCACTTTGGAATAAATGATTAAAAGTACGTAATATGATTGAGGATTTCAAAGCAGATTAATAATTTATAGTAAGTTTTTATTCAAATATTTTGCTCATTTTGAAAAAAACGATTGGAATTAGATTATATGATTCAAAATGACAACACAATTTAAAATTTTATACGAAGCTTCTACTTAAACACTCTGTTCAGCTTAAAATTAAGATCAGAAATCAATATTATGATGAAAGACAATAAGTCAAACGAATAGTTCATATGAAACTTCTATTCAAATACTTTCTTCATTTCGAAACAAAAATTGTAAATCGATAATATGATTAAAAATGATAAGATTGATTAATAATTTATAGTAAGTTTTGAGTCAAATATTTTGCTAACTTTGAAATAAAAAATTGGGAGTTCATAATATGATTGAGAATGACAAAGCAGATTAATAGTTCATAGCAATCTTCTATTCAAATATTTTGCTCGTTTTAAGCAATCTTTGAATTTATAGTATGGTTGAATATTGATCAGTAAATAAATATTTTTAACAAACTTCTATATTCGATATATAGAGTTCTTTACGGCGACTGAGTTTGAGTTCTGTGCTATCAATTTCATCTTCAGCATTATATGTCATAGACTTTCCATTGTTAGCTGTTATCATTATTGTAATAACAAAGAGAAAGCAAATCAATTTTGTAATAGGAATCATTTTGTGTGTAGAAATGTATGTCGATAGATATGATTACTTTACGAATGCGTGAGTGTGAATGATTGCACAGGAGCCTTTTCACTGTAATATATCTCTCAGTAGTGATAGAAAGGCGCTTATATGAAAATATCTTTCTCAGTACATAAATCAGTGAAGCATATATACATAATATTTACATCTGTAATACTATGTGCATCATTCTCTCTCAATAAGACGAACGCTCAAAAACGCTGTTATTACTCTCTCACGACAGAACGAACAAATATTTGTATACGTGGGAAGTGAAGGATAATATATCGTTTACATAGGCCACATTACCTATAATGATTGAAGCAGATAAAATAATCATAGATTTTACATTAAGATGATGGGCGTTTTCTTTTTTTTTACAACGGTAAAGATAAAGAAAATAGTTTGTTGATCACAGCTATAAGTAAAAAGAAAGCAGGAAAGAGATGAAATATCTTATGACGACTACTATCAAATAGAATTTAAATCATCTGAAACATAAAACTGTACAATGTATCTAGCAAAAATATAAATGAATTGCATACTATTTCAATCATTGCTGTTCAAGGTGCTTTTTGAGAAAGAACTAAAAGACATATATTCGATTAAAACAGCAAACAAAAAAAGACCTACTGATCAAACTAGTCTTGAGTATGTTATTCTCTATTTAAAAGAAGGGTACGGGTTTGTCTACAAATCGCCTGTAAATAAAAACCACACTTCACCCACTTTTCTGCTTTCGAATTTATGCTTTCTCTTTCACAATAAACTAGTTCTCATACATAAAGATGACTTTGACGAACACTTTACAGAGTATTCAATGACACTTGTCGGGAGTAGTAGATGTATTTGTCGCATAGCCCTATAGCCGTGTTATCAGTATAGCGGTGTTCGTGGTACCGCGGTGTTTCTGATACAACAGTGTTTGCGAGATAATGACATAGTGATGGAACAGTATTTGCGGTACACTCTTAAACAAAGGTATTTTACCTAACTCCAAAAGTTCCATATTCTTGCACTGAACCATTTTAAGCTCAGCAGATTTACCAAGGTTTCGCAGTTTTCGAACAAAACTTTCTAAAGATTTTCTATGTGTTATAAAAAAAACTACTCACAGCTCCACAGACGTTTGCAAAATTCCGTATATGTCATACGAAACCTCCTAATAGTTTCCTAGAAATTTTGAAGGTTCTATATGTCATATACAAAATTGTTGATGATCCGTACTTTTCATACAAAACTACTGACAGTTTCGTAGACTTTCTGAAGATTCGATATATGTTATACCGAATCTGCTGATGATTTCGTAGACTTTTGAAACGTTTCATACACTGTATATGGGATTGCTGATAATTTTGTGTGTCCCTGAAGTTTTCGCACACTCTAGAAAAGGTGTTCTATCGAACTATGGAGGCTAGCTACTATTTTATGAAACCATTTTAAGTTCAGTGGCATGAAAATCGTTTTTTTTTAATTTTCACACGGAACCTTTTTAAGTTTCGGAAATTGAAGAGGATTTGAAGTTTTCCTACGAAACTCTCTAGAAGTTCCGTGCATCGTGTATTGAATTTTCAGTGGTTTCACATCTTTTGGACAAAAATTGTTGATAGTTCCGTATGGCATTTAAAGGTTTCGTATAATTTCTACGAAGCCATACATAGTTTCGAAAGCGCTCTAATAGTTTCGGACACATTGTACGAAACTACCCATGGTTCCGTAAAAAATCTACTAAACCATTACATCATATGAGAAACTATGAACAGGTTCGCACAATGCCTGCTGAACGTTTTGATGTTTTACAAAACCACTGATAGTTTCGTGGAGCATCTAAATGTTCCGTATACCTTATACGTATCTATCAAAAGTTTCGTAAAACATCAAAAGATCCGGTATACATTGTATGAAACTGTCAATGATTTCGTATAAGATATACGAAATCATTGATATTTTCGAAGTCGTTCAAACGGTCTCACGCAGCATATTTGAAACTGCTGACAGTTTCGCAAAGTCTCGGAAACTTCTGTACACTTTATTCAAAACTTCTGATAATTGCGGAGATCATCCAATGGTTCCGTATATTTTATGTAAAACCCTTGATGGTTTTGCAACTGTTCCACAAGTTTTGAATATTATTTGCGAAACCCTAATACTTCCATAATTCATGAGAAGATTTTATGCATTATCTACGAAATCTTTGGTAGTTTCGTGGGTTGCTCAAAGATTTCTTATACTCCCTGCAAAATCCTTCATAGTTTCATAGTTTATCTAAAGGTTTGCTAGATTATCTACCAAATCTTTTATAGCTCTATAAGCCACTTAATGGTTTCGTATATTTCTTCGCAAAACTATTGAATTTTTCATGTATTCTCTATACGCTTTGTATATTTCTACGAAACCCTTAATAGTTCCGAGGCTGATCTAAAGGTTTCGTATACTTTCAATGAAGCCTTTCGTAGCACCAAGATTCAACTAGAGGTTCGATATATTTTCTACGAAACCTTTCGTAGATCCTTACTGAACCTATGCGTTCACTATTCATTCACTGTTTTGTTTTGTGGTCTTACTATATATATAGATGACTAAGTGACAGTATGATAGTCATTTAAATTTACCTCAAGAATAAGTGTTTTTCTACAAGTATTCGTATACTTTGAGCAACTATCTTCATTGCTCAAAACAACTGGATAGGTAAAAATCTCGATACATAAACGGTTATCTGAATTAATTAATTCGCTTAATTAAATTTTGGTTACTGTGGATTGGATGACTTGATCTGAAAGTACCATTTTATAAAGCAAAGTATGTTTTTACCAATGAATTCTGTGTTATAGATTGACTAGCAAAACAAGGTCACGTGTAAGTTTCATTCTATATATTAAATTAATTCTTTTTCTGTTATGGATTTATCTAAACATCGATTAAGTAAGTCTTATTATATAAAATAGCATACATTGACCTCTCTCATTATAGATTGATTCAATACGAAAATCAGAAGTTTGATTCTATTAATTAAAATAAACCGATTTCTATCTCTATTTAAAATTCCTTCGAATATCGAAATGATGAAGTAAGTTTAATTTTCTTAAAAGAACTGAATGTATTTATTTGTTTGTTATAGGTTGATTCAAATAACAATCTTATCGAATAAGTTTATTTTCATGAAATAAAATAAATCTATTTGTATTTATATTTTAGGTTGATTTAAATATCAAAGTGAGGGGAAGTTTGATCTTATAAAAAAATACTAACTATATGTTTACTTTTCTATTATAGACTGATCTAAAGAACTAAATCACCGGGCGAGTTTCTGTTTACAGAATAACTAAGTTTAATTTGTTTTCTTTACAGGTTGGCTGTGGTAGTCGATATAGACGAGACGTTTGCACACGTATATATACGTCGCTGACGGTTAAAGGGTTAAATATATAGTCAAGGTTCGACACGACAGTGCCTGTGCAGAATCTTAGTTTAAGGTTCTGATTCAGGTTCGGTATGGATTTTCTGTATGGAATCTTTGTCATAATTATCAAAAAAAGGATTTTATACGAAACCACTTTATTAATATTCTGAAATGGTTCGGTGCGGGACTATGATCACGGAACCTTTTTATTAGTATTCTTAATTGATTTAGTGCGGAACCATGGGTATCCAACCTTTTATTAATATTCATAATTGGTTTAATACGAAACTCATTGTACGAAATCTTGATTTGGCTTGTACAGAAAAGGTTTCATACGTAACCTTTTTTGTAAGGGACCAAGAACATGGTTCCAAAGTTATACCCAACTTAAGATCTTTTTTGATTTCGTAAAAGACCTTTTTTCTAGAGTACAGGTCCGTTTGTTTTTCTATTTGAACTCTTCAGAAGCATAATTATTAGGGATAGTCATTCAACTCATAATAGATATTATATCCCATATTATTAACTACACCTAACCAACAAGTCTTCAGCTCGTGTGATGCCTCTCAATCTATTGTATTTCTTATTTTCTACCCTCATCTCTTAAGTTCTGAGGAGTGCTATCTTGTTAAAGATACAAAACGTATCGGCGAAATCAAAAGTATGCATTTCTTTTAATTAATTCTTGAATATTTATTTTGATCAGTTCAAAGCCGATTGCTGAAAAGCAAAAGCTGATATCTAGTACGCTGATCTGCCTGTTCGTTAAAAGATAGGTCGGTCTGTTCATAACTCTTGATTTTAACATTCGGTCCTACGCTGCCCACCCTAAGCGATCTGATTATTCCGAATCCGCCGAAGCTCCTGAAGCTGCTCAATCCAGTGAGGTATATTGTCTTCCAATCGTTCTAGCATACGTTCAACTTCGCCAAAAGCATTTTGATAGGCCTGCTGATCACCACGTTCATTAACTAACCAGTAGTGGAGCGCATCATCATCCACATAGATTTTGTTCTGGCTCATCATCCTACAGACATGCTTCAGTGTCCTTTGATATGGAGAACCTTGATTTCCTGTGGTAAGAAGAAATTGCATGTGGTTGAAAGCTAATTCACGAAGAAGACGAAGAAAAACTCTATAAATTGGAGCATTGCGGTCGACGTATATTGCAGCAGGAATGTGAGCGGTCGTTGTTGTTATAAAGTGCATGCCAGCATTAGTAAACATGTTGGTACCGTTACGAGCCTGAGTTATGAGATGATTTTGAGGTAGTGCTAGGACTACCCCCTGCACATCGGGCATAGCGTCACGAATGAACTGATTAATAATATGACCTTGAACCTCAAAAATACTACTATTTATCACATGCTGGCCTTGTCCAATATCGTTTCCGGTTGGTTGAAGATGTTGAATTTCTTGCCTAAGTATTTCATATAACTCATCAATTTTTGTACATTGGTCACTGTTTGCTTCTAAAATAGTTTTCACATCATTATCATGGTTTATGTTGTTAGCCATATTCTGAATAATAAATCAAATCTGTTAGAAAATATATGGTGAGAAATAAATTTCTAAAGGGTTGGAGTGGGTTTCCTAGCCAAATCGACCCTACTTGCAAATCATCAAAAAACAACAACTATTTATATATAATTCCGAAGTTAACTTATTCTAGTAATCATCTTTATCAAAGTTTTCCTAATAATGATGATTTTCCGATTGATTTTTTCATATATAATGCTGAAGGTATATCCGACATATACACAAAGACAATGATGATTGACTTCCATAACTTCAATCCCCATCGTGTAAAAACATTCAAGCCTCATCTTTTCTCCACAAACGATCCTCACTATGTTCTTCAAAAACCACAGAACACTGACGTCCCCGGTGCCTGCTTATTGGTTTCGTTGACCCCACACTGATGATTTTGAGTCATTTATATAGGATTTCAATAGGTCTCTCGCTCTGATACCCATCATAAGAAGACATCTCGGTCTCATTCCTTCTCCACAAATGGACCTCACTATGTTTTCCAAAAATCCCTCAACATGCATCTTCCAAATGCTTGTCTTGTGAATTTCATTACTATCAGAATACTCCTTTTAGGTAATTCTTATAGTATTTCAGCACCTATTTCACTTCGATCTGCATTATTTGAAAATATCTCGCACCCATTCTCTATCAGTAAATTGTGATCAGTATTTCCTAGGGAAACACTCGAGATTGTCTTTCAGAATCTTTATCGAATAAGGTAAACGTTAATGATATAGTTAATAGAATGGTTTTCTTCTATTTGTAAACTGTTAATGTTGAGTAACAATTAACAAAAGGTGTATTTTTCAATCAATTGTTTATACAACCAACAACAGTTATCACATGTCAAGCTTTCATTTTGTAGCCGAATAGGAAATATCTGACACTGATGAAAACGCGCAGAGTTCATCGAAATTGGACGTTTTCCAACTCTAATAAGTCGTTTTACCACAAAAATGCAATTTTCTTCGTATCCATACTTCAAAAGCAACCAAATTAACTATACAATAGTAAATATCTTTTTTTTAGAGCGCACTAGAACACTATTTATTTATATAGATGACCATCCAATGGTATAAATCCATTTTTTCCTTCACTCTTTCATTTATCCTCCGCTAAGAAAATAAATAAACAGATACACAAATAATATACTCAACAAGATAGAGGCCACATCCACTAATACACGGTATCTATTTTATAAAATTCGATCGATATTTCTTCTGCTCTATTTTAATTGTTCACATAATACGCGATTACTAATCACGACTTATAAAAAATCGTTAGGCATTCTTTAAACGGATAATTATTTTTCTTACTTTAGGAATATATAGCATCTCCCTAATCAATTACGAGCATTGATTCATATCGGCGCTGTTAGAAAAAATTTCAACTCAACTCCTCACAACGAAAACAAAAAGTATTTATATAAAACACAGATATCCTACATTGAACGTACGTGATCTAATAATTACCTCGATACCATTAATACTTACCTTATTCGACAAAATTTTGAAAGCCAATCTCGAGTGTTTCCCAAGGAAATACTAACCACAATTGACTAATAGAGAATGGATGCGAGATACTTTCAAATAACGCAGATCAAAGTGAAATAGGTGCTGAAATACTATAAAAATTACCTGAAAAGAGTAATCTGATAGCAATGTAATTCAAAAGACAAGCATTTGAGAGGTGCATGTTCAGAGATTTTTGCAAAACATAATAAGGCCCGTTTATGGATAAAAAATAAGATCGAGATGTTTTCTTATAATGAAGATCGGAGTGAAATATCAACTGAAATGAAATCCTGTATAAAAGACCCAAAATCACCAGTGTGGTATTTACGAAATCCAGTAGACAGGTATTGGAGAGGTTGATGTTCTGTGATTTTTGAAGAACATAGTGAGGCCCATTTGTGGAGAAAGAATGAGATCTGGATGTCTTCCTATAATGAAGATCAGAGCGAGATATCTACAGTGTTTCTAATGGAAATTTAAAACATCCTCATCCTCAAGAACTTGAAAAAAGCTTCATAGGACAAGTTTCTTCTGGTGGGTATATGAGAAGAACCTTCAAAAGTTTCGTAAGTATTCTTAACATTTTTTGTCTTAGAATTTGGACTTCTTTGGAAGCTTTTAGATATCCATGGAAAGTCTTTTAAGGGTTCGATATAATATCTTTTTTTTGAGTGTAGCTACTTCACATTGAATACACATTTATATAGGAGAGAGATTTACATAGAAAGAATAAAGGGGAAAGACGAAAGGAGAGAATTATGGAAGGGTGGTGCCGACATACTGACATACTTAAATTTTAAGGGAAAAAGTGGATACTAGAGTCTAGATTCTTATAGATCCTCACGGATGCTCTTGGAATCAGTGAGATTTTTTAGATCCTTTTTAATCCTGATGGATGTTGTTGGATCCTTTTAGATCCTACGATTCAATATGATATGATTTTCCTCCCTTGCTTGGTTTCAACTTCGAATCTTTACATCATAGTCTAATTAATAGTAGGAATGAAACTTACTTGCGAATTATTTGCTACAGTTTTGTAATATGCGAGTTTGCTTAATGTTTTTCTAGCTGATTTCAGTTGTATTTATAATCGATAAAAGTAACTTGGTTTTTTTTTCAACATATATTTACGGAGTCAATAAACCGTGACATTTGCGTCAAACAGACAGCAACTAACAATACAAATTTCTTTCCGACTTACTTAAATTGCATGGTTTTTTCTCCATTTACATTCGTTTACCTGAGTCGATGAGTTATAATATTTTCATCAGATCTACGTAATTTTATTTGTACGACACGTTTTATTATCGCCAATATCGTTTTTATGCTCTCCATCATATTTTCTTTCCTTTTCTTTTACTGCAACATAAAGATAAAAAAGAATATTCAAATTATGTTTAGAGTGAATCAGTGAGAAAAATACCACTTTCATAGATGGGTGCTTTTTCGATGAATAATTCTGAACAAAATCTTGTGGGTTTTTGGAATAAAAGAACGTTTTTGTTTTTTTTTCTAAACAAAATTTTTTTCTATAGGTATACCACAAAACACAGAAGGTTCTCAGAATTGGTTAAACTAAGAAAGTTTGTCAAGCGTCTCTCGCTTATCATTTTTGAGTCGAAAAAGTTTTTAATTGAATTTAAATTACTGAGCGACACGGACTATGAATTTTTTCTAAATCTGTTTTGGCGTTTTTTTGGCATTTTATTTTTACCGTTTTTTCGGTCTCAGTTGCACTAACTAAAACTTTAATCTTATATTCGGATACCCCACCGAAAACTGTAGATTAGATAATGTATTTATGTTCTTCGGATCATCTGAATCATTATGCAGTTGAAATCATCTGAAGAGAGTCTTTAGCAAGGTTGAAATCCGAATCGTAGCTTGATTAACTCAGTCCATTTATATGGGTATTTACCACTTCGATTAATTTCCTTTGTGAATTTATCGTCGCTTGTGTAGATTATTGAACTAATCCGTGATCTACGGATCATTTGGATGATTACCAAAGTTGAAACCATCTGGTGAGACCCTTTAGCGAGATCGAAGCGCGTCATAGTTAGCTTGGACTCATCCTCAAGATTGTCAATGTATCGTGCTGATCGAATCGGAACTTGTCGTTTGGGAGACGCAATAATGTATATAGTATTACAAGGTGTTGCCTTAATATTTTGCTCGATTGTTATGACACTTGCTAGTTGCAGTAATAATGCTTATACTAGAAGAAGGAGAAAAAATACTAACAACTAGAGGTGTAAACCGAAGGGCTGAACGACGATGGCAGCGACTAAAATCGTTTAAAACTTTTTTTTACAGCATCGGTGGCGTCAGCTACATCTATAATTGAAGTATTCTTTTGAGAAAAAAAGATTTATATTTATTTCAATCCTTGTTTATTACTTTTTCAACACAACAGACATTATATAACTGAATTTTCTGTTATGACGCGTTAGGTATTTTTATTCCAATAAAAAGGGTTTTATTCAAATCATTAATTTTTTTTGTCAAGTAGCATGTCGATATACAAAGAAAAAGAACGATCACTATAATTAGTATAGATCAACAAACTGACAATTGTATCGATAAATAATAGTCACAATTAAAAAAAATAGATTACAGTCCAAAAAAATTAAAAATATATCCTTCAATTTCTTTTATTTTTATTCCTATACGTTTTTATCTTATTAACGTACTACATATAAGAAGAAATCTTAGGACGCTCTGCATCTTGTGGCATATTCACGTTAAACATCAAATACAAAATTAAAATGTAAAAAAATGTATTAGAAAAAGAAAGTATCATCTGTTTTTTACAGGCGTTTGCATATTGTAGCAATTTTGATTTCGCATATATGTTAGCATAAGTGAATGAGAAAATGTTGATTCTTTTTCCCCAAAGGTGTACCATATATATTTTAGTGTCGATTCCGATAAGAGTAAAAATCTTAGAAGACATTTTTGTCTTGCATGTACCTCAACCTGGAAAAAATGATGAAATATCGAAATTTTTTAAAAAAGTACCGTCGAAAGTTCTACAAAATTACTATCGACAAAGTCCTATACCAAATCAAAAAATCTTCGGAGTATTTTCAAAAATGATAGGAAACGACACCGCTATGTAAGTTGTTCGTCTTGAGTATGAGAAATCCATCAGACAGATTAAACGAAATTTGATCATACCGCTCTTCTAGAGCTTTTCACGGCCTATTTTTTGGAAAAAAATTAACGTTTTATCATTTATTTAGGTCGAGATATATGCGAAATAAAACTATGTTACAACATTATGGACATTCTGTATATGGAAAAAAAGATGTGTCACTTTTTCTTCTAACACATTTTATACTTTAAGCTACCTTTGATATTCAATGTAAATATATCCAAAGATGCGATGCCTTCTTGGCGTTCTTCCTATATATAATAAATTAATAGATAAAAATGTGCAGTAATAAAAGACAAAAGAATCGAAGGGTATATTTTCAATTTTCGTTGGTTGTAATAACAAAAACGATATCATGAAAAAATACTACGCACCACTATAATTAGAATAGTTCCGAAAATTAACAATTATATTGATAACTCAAAACTTACTAGAAATAATGATGGTTGAAATAGTGCTGGTAGTATTAATAGATGTTAATGTTTTTTTTTACTGAAAACAAAAATATTTTTTCTTGCACATTTATGAACAACACATATGATTGATTAAAAATTCTACGTATGAAAAATAACGAGAATATGTTCGATATTTATAAACGTCCCCGGCAGCCCAAGAATCCTGAAAATTAACTATAATTTTATAGGGGCGGCGGCGGCGGCTCAGCCGTACGGCTTACACCTCTAAATATGATTATCCAAGGCTATATCTACTTCAACTTTAATTGGTTAAGCTAAATTTAAACTTTAAAGTGTGTTTTCAAAGTTAAAGAAACACCTATCATCATGACCTTTCCTATCATAATTTAATTGGCGTAGTAACATTGTATTAAGTATTGAGAGTGTCATTCAAAGGTATTGTATTAAATAGTGCAAGATTGAAATATTCGTAAAATATTTGATGCGATTCAGTTTCGAAAATATTTTTGAGATGTTCAGTTTCATGGATAATTAACTTCTAATAAATGTATTTAATGAACTGATTATGCATCATTCTCTTCTTTATATCACTACATAATGAGTCATTTTTTTCTGATCAACTGAATAATCGTTCGAGCTACTTTTTCATTCCTTTTCATATTATAGGAACCATGTGTGGGAAAGAGAACGACCTGTTCGTGATGTCCAAAGAGGGTGTGCCGACTGTTACAAGCAAATTAGGCAATAAGAGTCAAGAGAAGGGAGCTCGGGAATAGTAAAAACGTCAAAACTTCCTCTTCTGATTATTTTACCAAGAAACGTTTCTCTATATAATAAATCATTTAAAAAATAGCTAAGGAAAAGCAAGAAACACGTATTGTATAAGCTACTGTCTAAGAAGAAGGACAAGAAAATGTTTTTCCGTTTGGTTTCTTGCTAAAATAAAGTAAGGCCCACTAATGGGTCTCATCGAGTCAAATGTATTAATAATAAATTCTGTTGAATTAATGTGTATGTGTAACGAACCAGACGATACTATTGACCGAAAGTATGAGAAGATGCTGAAAAGTTTTATTGATTCACAAACATCTGATTTATAATTTCCTCTATTGTCGAATTGATTTCAAAATGAATAAGTTCATGGGGACTGATTTCGCTTGCATTATTAGTTTCAAGAAAAAAAAAATTATTATTGAAACATAATTGAATGGATAGATAAACTAAATAAAAGCGCGAAATATTGATGATTCAATAAGTAGAATTTTCAAAGATCACTATTAGTCTAAAACAATCAGAATATATAAAACTTATCTGCAGAATAATTTTAAAATGTGACAATTGCAGTTAGAGATTGCATCGCTAGATTTGCGTCTTCGAATTCAAAAAAACTGAAGTTTGTAAATAAGACACTTATTGATTCATTATTTCCTTTGATATTTAAAACAAGAACTAAAATGTTCATGAAAAATCGGCTAGTTGATAATTTCATCGTATAGAAGTTTTCTCTAGTATCTGCATTGAATGAACATTTTATGCAGAGGGTGTTAAGGAAAGAAAGAAAGAAATAATAGTTGTACAAGAACAGGAAAATCATAATTATTGAATGTTGAATAATAATAAAGATTTGATAATGGTACTTGAAGTATATAAGAAGAATAGAATGAACGAAAGATGTAGTTCACCTGGATAAATGTTTTATAGGTCATTACAACGTTCGAAAAAAATTAGGAGAATGAGGAAATGAAATTTAGCTTGATTTGCAAATCATAAAAGTGTTCGAATGTAGAGGATTCGATTTTACATATAGATTTGACTGAACGTGCCAAGATGTTTCATTAAAGAGGATTGATTCTCACCTAAAACATGTATAATAATCTGAGACAATATGTGAGTAGACTCATGCATTTTTTAAATTGACAAATAACAATGAAGTCTAGATACTAAATACTTGCTAGTATATAAACTTGGAATAGAATCTTATAATCTTACAACAATTGAAGTAAATAAACTGCTTCATTACTTTAAATAAAATCTAAATTCTCTTAAAACTGTTCAACCTACAATCAGCTTTTTTATCTGATATTTTATATAATACCAAATCACACCTCATACTCTTTGATAAACTAACATAAAAAAGTTCTATGAGACATTTGTCTAATGCGTACACTAAAGAAAAGTTATCTTTCCGAAAAATAAATCAATTTTACTGTATACAATTCTTCTTTAAAATGTAACCTACTTTAATGGAGATATAACTTGATGTTGAATAAATTTAAAAACTGGATAAATGAGAATATGAAGAATCTCTGTTAATCTTTCCATCGTATATATATGAAATAATGTAAAAGATTTTTAATGGAAATTTCCGACTTTTTACGGTCATTTCTAAACTGATTTTATTGGTATGGAAGTTTGTGATGTTAGCATTTAAAATATATTTAATTTTGGACGTTTTTATTGGTTGTTTGTTTTGTGTTTGTAACAGCTATTTAGAGATCCTGGTATATGTTTGAAAATGATCATGCGTAAAATTGGAAGGTTGTTTGCATACACTACGTATGAATTTTCTGTCAAAATTGAATAAAGACTGTTACACACTCTCTTTCCTTAACATTTTTTTTTCTCATAAAATTCTAAGGCGCCATTATGACAACGATCGAGTCTGAGAGAAAAAGTTTTTTATTTTCTACTCTTTTTTTTTCTTTTCAATCATCACGGACAACTTCTACCTGTTTTCATTTTTTGATCACAATATGATGAATTCACAGAACGAAAAATGCAGCATGTAATCTTGTGACGGTTAATATTGTTAACGTAGACAGTTTTTTTTTGTTTTGTTTTTCATTCATTCTCACCCACAAAACTGTGTTGCTCATGCAATTCAATTGAATTTAAAACTTACTAATGCGTACGTATTAGACATAGGTTTTATTGATGTTAGCCAATACTAAGTTCAACACTGGAAAAGATTAAGTGTCACATATTCAGGAAATATAGGATGTTGTAAATGCAAAGGGAAATGAAGGGTATGCAAAAGTGCCCTTTATATCTTGCACTGTTATTTATCCCTTCTCTCGTATTGACTCTCCTGCGTCACTGATAACTTGGATATGTGACACTGCTGGAAAAGCTTACTTGAGCTCACTGTTACAACAGTTCTTTCCGTTATTAGAATAGATTTTCTATTTTTCTTTTTTCTTTGAATTTCATTATACACACAATAAAAGTTCCAACTACACATTTGTGAGAAAAATATTTATAGAATAAACACGTGGTGAAATGGGACGAAAAAAACATCCCATAGATCAGCTCATCTATTAAAACCAATTTTTTTACGTCTTGAACCGTCTTTTATGTCTTTCTTAGTGATAATTTCAGTTTCCTTCATATATTTCTATTTAGAGTCGTTTATTTCACATTAATTTTTTTATGTTAATCACATTAATCTTACAACTTCCTACAAAACCAAAAATAAAGATCTCAAATAATAATATGTTGGTGAATTCATCGGAATCCATTTGAACTTATCAAACTTTGTCAAGACCCAACATCCGCTTTTCTCGTACATGATTTCGATTTCGTGCTTTTTAAATATTAAGAAATAATATGAATTTTTTTCCAAATTTCAATAGATCATAGTAAATCCTTTCATATTTCTGTAGAATCTGTGGATTTATTCAAAATTTTATGAACTCTAATACATTTTGTAATTTTTGAGATTCAGCACAATCTTTCAAGATTGTCTATTTACTCAAAGATTTTCTTTAAATCAAAACTTATAATAAATTTGACATAGGAATGATAATGACTCCTTATGATAACAGTATTGTACCCATATAATCAATATTTATAGCAGAAAATAGTAAACAATTTAATCGAGCTTTCAGCACATAGAACCACATAAAATGAATTTTAGTTTTCATTGTCGAAACTTCTGTAAATATATTGAAAACAAGGCCAAGAATGAGAATATAATAAACTATAGGATCTATTATTTCTAAAGAGTATACAACTTAAGTTCTTATTTCATTAAAAAAGAATTTTCATTTTTGGATGAAAGAAAAGGAAGAAAATCGTATAGAATTAGAAGCTCATCCCATTCGGAGAAAAATCCTAATACGAGTTGAAATAATATTACTATTGTTAAATTTTCGATCCCAGTAAACATGAATAATGTGATTGTTACTTAAATTATTTGATTTATTAAATGTTTAAATTTAGGTCAGACCACGTTTAAACAGCTACATCAGTTAAATTCCGGAAAGCATTACATTTGTCAATATCCTGGTTGTCGTAATCGTTGTTCTCGAAAACATAAAGTTTCAACTGTTCCTGTTTTGGATCTAAAGAATTGTTATCGTTCTCTTATTTATTCTGATCGTCTTTATTATCATCATAGTTATTTTATATGTGAAAATTGTGATCGTGATGATTATTATCATTATTATCAATGTATAGGATGTGGACATATTTATTGTCATGATTGCTGTTTTAAATAAAACATATTTGAATTATCTTCTTACTTTTTTTTATATCGCAGAATTTTGATGAATGATTAAATTTTAATAAATAACACAAAATCTGTCGACGAATTAAAACTCTACATTTGTTTCTTAATTACAAGCATATTATTTCGATAAAGATCGATTGTTGAAAGACAAGAGTTGAGATCAGCAGATTGATTTATACTTTAGATACACATATTAATCTGTTTTTTAGTTAAATTATCAAAACCTTTCTGTCAATCAATTAATTGGCTTATCTCTCTAATTAATGTAACCAAAAATTAAAAATAATAAAATTTATCATTGGTTGTAAACCATGAATAAATGAATATAACTATATGAAATTCAAATTCATTTCATATATTATCATGAACTTTCCACGAAAAGACTAGATTACTCAGATAAACATTAACAGTCATATGCGTTTTTATCCCATATTCTTTTTACTTTTTTTTTATTTCGGGGAAATCATCAACTATGACCAGTTTTTTTTGGAGTCAAAGCCTTTTATTCAAATAATAAGAAAAAATCACAACTGTTACATGTCCATAACCGATGTTACACGAAGGCTGGTATAAGAAAAGCAACGCCGAGACTCGTGACAGCTGTCTTTTGTCTCGATGATAGCAAGAGATGGACAGTTTATATGGTAAAGTAAGCTGTAAAATTACATATGTATGAAAAACAGAAATTAAAACCAATGAAAAGAAGATGACGATAGAGACACATAGAAACAGAGAATAAGGAGCACGATTTGCTCCTTTTGATGTTGAGCATTAGAATGGAGTAGTAAGAAAATGTGTCCTGTGATTGATTGGGTACGAATCAGCCATTGATTTTACTTCACTTTATATATAATATGAAAGTGAAGCAAAGTATATGGTTGACACTAATCGATAGTGATTGAATATGAAACTGAAGCAGGGTAAATGAATATCATTAATCGATGTTGCTTGAATATGCCGAAAATAACTTGAATTTATATTGAATGATTACAGGAACACGAATACGTTAATAGATTGTCCCATTATCGTGTTGAATAATATAATAATATATGGAAAAATGTAATAGCTGAATCGTAGTTAACGAATCCGATATTACATTTTCCATCTGGATTTTATTGACCTATCAGTGATCTTGTATGTCGACGTTGATATTATACTACTGGGTAGGTGGTAGTTTTAAATTCCATTTAATATATCTTGTAGATGATCCTTCAAGATATTATCATTATTTACAGTTGCCGTTTGGATTGACTTGTTCAGTAATCCTATTGCATAATCTTTGATCTTTGGGACGTTGCTGATCTTATGTATGTAATCCACCGATGTATAAATTGGTAGTCCGAGTGCAGTTCGTAGTGCTTTGTTTTGCATGATCTTCATTCGGTTCCATACGTTTGAATCAGCTGCCAGTAGAACAGGATAACCATAAATAATGATTGTGCGTACAATTGATTTGTAAATGTTTATCATCGTCTTGCTGTTGGGTTCATAAGCTATTCTCGATAGATATCTAAGAAGAGCGATCCGAGGAGCAATCTTGCTTTCGATATGATCGAGATGACTTCGCCATTTGAGTCATTTGTCTATCATAACACCCGAGTACCTCGTATAATCCAATGGTTTAATAATTGTGTTTTCGACTTTCACCTCCACTGGATGTTTATACGTTTTCGTTGGATGTATGCTAAAGTGGACTAACTCTGTTTTTGTTGGTTGCAATTCTAGTTTCCATGACTGGCACCAACTTCCGAATGCATCTATGGATTGTTGTAATCTTGTATTCAGGATTGTCATGGTGTTTCCTGATGTCCATAGTGCTGTATCATCGGTGAATAACCCATGTTCTGTATGAGTCGGTATTCCATTCATCGAATCTACCGTGTAAATAATATATAATAGTGGTGATAACGGAGACCCTTGTGGTGTACCGCTCATTAAGTTAAATGGACGTGATAATACACCTTCAAGTTCAATTGCAGCCGTTCTGTTATTAAGAAATAAGGTCATGTAGTTGACAATATACCGAGGAAGACGTAGATCATTTAATTTATAAATCAAGCCATCATGCCATACAGAGTCAAAAGCAGCTTTGATATCGAAAAGCACGACAGCTGAATGACGCCTTCGACGTTGCCGCCTTAGTTGTCCTCCCGCAAATCCCTCTAATCTTACGACATTGTACAATGTACTTTTGCCTGGTCTAAATCCTGCTTGATGTTGTGGTAGAATGTTTCATCGATTAAGTTCAAGTATAAGCCGTTGTTTGATGATTTTCTCCAGTAGTTTGTCGAGGCAACTAAGAAGACTAATCGGTCGATAACTAGACGGATGTTGCTTGTCTTTTTTCGGTTTCAATAGAAGAATAATATTGGCCTTTTTCCACCCTTCTGGAATATAACCTTTCTTCAAAATTAAATTGTACAGATTGGTTAGATGCTAAACAAGTAGTTGTGAATAATTTTTCAAACACCTATTGTGGATGTTGTCTGGACCAGGAGAGCTGTTTCGAAGTTGTTTAAGATGGTATTTAACTTCTTTAACATTGATCCGCTTCCACCTAGTTGTGTTTGAAGTGGTCATAAATCCATTCTTGATGATGCTTGCTTGACGAGGCACTTGATCATGAAATGGTAACACATCAGAAGATTGAAAGTAGACTTCATCTTGGAAGTAATCCACGAATAGATCTGCTTTATCCTTATCTGATGTTGCAGTGCTGTTGTTATACTTCATGATGTTCGCATAGGATTGCTTGCTCCGTTTGTTGTAATATGAAGTGGAGTCAATCTTTTTGCTTATCCTTTCTCTATATTTAGCTGTTTCTTTTCTTTTTCTTAAACTCCATATACAATATGTAGCGAAGTCAATCCTCTCACTTATTCTTTTTCTATATTCAGCTAACTCTTTTCCTTTCCTTCAACTTCATATATAATATGAAGTCGAATCAATCTTCTTGTCTATTCATACCGTTAGCTCACTCACTTTTTTTAGTCAGTCATTTCTTTTCTACGATGCGATATTCTATTCAAAACACACAACATACGATGAACTACTGATGAAATTTAATCAATCAGCAAAGTCAACAACAACAATACTAAATCTAGCTATTCGACACAAATAAAAGAAAGTCTACTAAACATACACTATTTAAAACATTGAATAAATATTTAAAACTTCAATCTTCCAGAGACAGAAGACAACTGTCATGCATCTCTTATTTATAACCAGCCTTTGAAAATTATTTTCTGTTTTGTTCTGCCTTGTTTCGTTACAATATCTCACTTCATTAAATAAAGTAGGGCTATGTCTCCAAAAAAAGTCTCTTGAAAGAATAGAGATCGAAGGTATGCAAGCCGAGTATTGTACTGTATCTTTTATGTCCTATAAATCGTCTAGTATTTATAGGGTTAAATCAATGGGAAAATTACTACTATAGAAAAACTATGATCTATATGAATAATAGAATTAATTACCTTTATGATTATAATGATTAGTGTATGTTTTCTTATGAGTTCCAAAGATGGCCTATTGTGCTATAAAATCCCCCCCCCCGCTCCTTTTTTCTGAAAAGCAACGCAAATATACGCATCTCAACGTCATAAAGGGAATTTACAATAGAAAAAAGGAAAGGAAACAATAGAATTAGCAAGATAACTAGTGAATTAGTGAATGTGAAAGCGAACGATTGCAAGAAGAGAAGCATCGACATATACATATATAAGCATGTTGGGGAGTACCAAATATCACATAAACCAATACATTGCTAGGAAAAGACCAATATAGAACATGCGATTACATATTGAAAAAAGCCCAATATGTTATGTTCGTAAAAAACAGTATGTAATGCATAGTTATAACTGTCCATGTGATACAGCAATCAAGAAAGAGAAAACAACAAGTCAACACAAAATGAAAAGGCCAACGAATGCACACAAAAATAAATCTGTTAGAGCTATTCTGTAATAAAAGTGAATTGGGCTGAATGTGTTAAGCGAAAAGCAAGTGTCAACGTGTATGCATCAAGTGTTCAAACTAGTCTTTTTTTCTTCATTTATTTTTTGAAACATGATCTAAAAATGGAAAGTTGAAGTGTTTAGGGATAAAAGTTTGGACTCACCACCCCTTCTGTCGCAGATTATACCGACACAGCCAAGAGTGTCACAGACTGTGACAGATATTACTATGGAAATGTCATAGATACTGTAATATGTGCTTATTTACAATATGAGTAAGCAGCTCGATCATGTTTCACATTTTTAATCCCGTAGGAATTGCGCTGAATGCTTCTTTTGATAAAAACGAACTTTTTCTTGTTAGTGACAGTGGATTTACGGGATGCTTCAATGATATACATGATCTAGAAGCAATGGTTATTTATCGGATAGTATATCGCGATGCTTTGCATCAGAACAACTGATGCTCAGTCTATTCTTCACTATAGTGTCTCATAAAATGACTAAATCCTATCGATTGTACATATCATTACAACAATATGAAAATCTTCTATGCCTAAGAATAAAGTGATATTTTGATAACGAGTGATGCTTTCAAACAGGGAAAGATGTGTTGGCCAGCAAATCCACCTTTGTGCTTTTTCTTTTATTTTTTTACCTTTTGATTCACTAAAAAACGAGGTTTTTTGTGTTGACAAGTTTCGTTGCACTGAAATGTGCGTCAAGATAAGACAACTTTTCATCATATCTTTATTTATTTCATCATCATCATCATAGAATATAATACGTGTCGTATGCAAATTATTAGTTTGAGACAAAGTAAAAAACGACGTAAGTTGGTTTTTGTCATTCTTGACTTTATACCACTACAAGTAAGCTTTGAGGAATTTATTTACTAATAAGCTTGACATGGATAATAAAATCGTTAAAACCAATGATGATAATCTGGAAACATTTTCACTTCTTTGGCTTGATGAACAGATAAATACAACAGAAGATAATCGACAAACACAACAAAAAATTCGTGAAATTATTAATCATTTGAAAATATTTGATAATTCACATCAATGTCAACAATATATTTTATCTCTTTCCTCTTATGATCGAATCGTTCTTATTATTAGTGGACGATGTGGTAAACAATTAGTTCCTCAGATTCATCAACTTCGACAACTCTCTTCTATTTATGTTTATTGTATGGATAAACAAGCACATGAACAATGGACAAATAAATTCCCTAAAGTATCATGTTTTTGTTCTTTTTATTCACTTTCTTTTTTTTATTTTGCGGTTTTAGATAAAATGTGTGACTGTTCAACTTGATGTTCTTATTAATCAAATAAAAGCCGATCAAAGACGTCGAGTAAAAATTGAAGAACCAATGTCTATTAATATTTTCACTAATAGCAAAAATTCAGATCAATCAACAACTTTACTCAATGGTCATTTTATTCATTCTCTTTTATTAATCGATGTTCTTCTTCGAATGAAATCTATTGAAACAGATAAACAACAATTGATTACACTATGTAAGACTGTATATCAAAATAACAATACTCAATTAGATATTGTTGATGAATTTGAACATAAATATACAGCACACAAAGCGTTATGGTGGTATACTCGAGAATGTTTCTTATATAAAATGTTAAATAAAGCTCTAAGAATACAAAATATTGATTTGTTGTTTTTATTTCGTTTTGTAATTAGTGATATTTGTCGACAATTAAAAGAAAACCAATGTCAATCATCTATTCGTGTTTATCGTGGTCAATTAATGTCGAATGATGAATTAATACTGCTTCAAGGATCAATTGGAAACCTTTTATCACTTAATTCATTTTTTTCGACTAGTAGTAATCGTGATGAAGCAATGGCGTTTTTAGATTGTTCAACTGGTTTACATCGAGTATTATTTGAAATTGATGCTGATTCAAATGTTGTAACAACTGTTCCATTTGGTAATGTTAGTAAATTTAGTGAGTATGCTGATGAATCTGAAATATTATTTATGATTGGAGGTGTTTTTCGTTTAAATGAAATTCATCAAGATGATAAGAAGAACATTTGGATGATTCGAATGAAATTATGTGGTGACAATGAATATGATCTGAAACAGTTATTTGATTATATGAAGAAAGAATATGGAAGTGGTGATGATGAGGTCAGTCTTCATTCTTTTGCAAATGTTGTGTATAAAATGGGTAAATATGATCTAGCTGAAAAAATGTATTATCGTTTGCTTAATGAACATTCTTTCAATGATTCTTCTCTTTCTGAATTGTATCGTTCATTTGGTGAAGTAACTAGAGATAAAGGTGATTATGATGCAAGTCTTCAATGGTTTCACAAATCATTAGAGATTAAAATACAAATCTGCCCATCAGATTATGTCAATATTGGAAATTTATACAATTTGATCGGTATGGTTCATCGAAAGAATGGTGATCGGAATAAAGCATTAGACTTTTATAACAAAGCTATCGATCTCTTCAAACAAGCACAAGATGAAAATCATCCTGATATGGGTTATCTTTATAATAATATTGCTATTATCTATAATGAACAGAAGAAATATACAGAAGCATTGGAAATGTACGAAAAATCATTAATTATTCGAAAAAAGTATTTACCTTCAGATCATCCAGATCTGGCTGTATTTCATAGCAACATTGGTGTTGTTCATTATAATCTTCGTCAGCATGATCATGCCATGGAACATTACCAACGATCACTCGAAATTCGATTGAAATCACTTCCTTCTCAACATCCAAAAATTGCCATGAGTTATTCGAATATTGGTTCTGTATATGAAGCAAAAAATGATTGGGAACAAGCACTGAAATTTTTTCAACAAGCAGCTGTTATATATAAGCAGTCATTGCCATCTCAACATCCAGATGTAATTCAAATCGAGGCGGATATTCGACATGTCTCATCTAAACTTGAACAAAATGTAAAATTTTTGATGAATTTATTCCATCAAAAATAATATGATTTTTTTAAAATAAGTGTTGATCAAAAAAAAAATTACATGATATATTATGAAAAATCATTATATTTAGATCGGAGAGAGTTCATAATATCTATAGAAAGAATATTTTATATGAACTTCTAAGGGGCCTCCAGGGAAAAGAATTCCACTAATTATGCTCTTTTCTTTACAATTATGCTCATACTTATACAAATAAGCCAAGAAAACGTTAAAAGTAACACAAAAACACATATATTAGTTAAAAGTACCCATAATTTTAAACGAAAAAGCATAATTGTGGAAGATTTCAGAAAAATACTTTAGGTGTCCTATAATCTATGTTAAGGTACTTTATCAGTCAAAACTAAGAAATTCTCTACAACTATGCTTTTTCTGAGCCCTCATGGTTGATTGGTTACGTTACTTGGCACGCGCCCATAAGGCACTGTGTTCAAATCTCAGTAACATCATCCACAGAATGATCTTGGACAACTCACTAAAGGCTAAGTTGTCTCAAATGATTCATTCCGCATGAGTTATTCGTGCTGACTTTATCGTTAGTCAGTATGTTGGACGGAAAAGGGTGCAGATACAACTGTCAGTAAGAGCAAAAAGACGATAGCACCCGGCTGCATCTGGAAAACTAGTAATAATAACCGCGGTTGGTTCCAACGGGCGATAAGTCTATGGGACGTTATTATGCCTTTTCCATACAATTATGTTCCATTCTTCTGCAGTCATGCTCCCAAAGTCTACAATTATGCTTTTTCCTCTAAAACTATGGTCTATCCCTGCTATTAACTAATACTTTGCGCTTAAATTTAAGGATGTTAAGTTCATTTATAGTTAGGCATAACTGACTAGTTTATTTTACTATCAACTTTATATAACAACAATAATAATAAAAAAAGAAAAGAAACAATCACACACACTAAAAAAATATATAAATATAAAACTATAGATGGCAGGATATAACAATCCCCTGCTTCTTTTAGTTATATTAGTACACATAGCTTCTCATTTGCGAAGATGAACAGAAATATTAATTTAAAATTCTTTAAGTTAATTTCAAGGTTTAAAACGAAATTTTAAATCTAAAGTTTATTCAAACTTAAATTAATATTAACTATCTCAATATATCTAAAATAGAGTCTGCTGCATATAAATCTTTTGATTTTTCGTCTTATTTATTGTAATTTGTAGAGTTCGCTAAATTACAGAGAGAAAATATATATTGTTGGCGCTTTTGATTAGTTTTTTGTTTGAAAGTTAATTAACATGCTTTATATCCGTCCCAACAGGAAATCTAACATCGAATGAACAATAATTAACTAATCAAGGTGCTCCCACACTTATTTACAATAGATAACGATATCAGAAGTGTATAGTTACAATTTTGTGAACAGTGACAAAATCGTCATAAATTGAATAAAATTCGTACTATTACTAGTATTCTCATATTTGAGTACCAAATTAAATGCAAAGATCTTGAATGTAAAGACTTTAAATCGCAATGACAAGGATTTTCTTCCGCCTATAAATAAATATTAAATTATCAGCATAATTTCTAATAAATGTATCTGAAACTTCTTTGTCCCGTTTAATGAAATCAATAAAATGCTTATTTACCGTATTTCTTTTCAAGATATAGGACGCTTGCTCGTGCAATAGCAGTTTCATTTGCATGTACTATAACTACTACAAGAATAGATAGTCATTTTATTCGGTTAAAATTATTAGAAAATATTGAACGCTCTCTCCCAAACATAAAAAGTTTTAGTTTCTTTCTACATTTATGATCCTTGCTCAAACTCTAATAGTAATACTGTCCTAATAATAGACAGTCATTCCTTCACCTGAAACCTATGTGAAATATTAAAATCTCTCACGTAAACATAAAGTACTTTAATTTATTTCTACATTCACGAACCTTGCTCGGGCTTCAGTCGTATTACTCCTCCAACAACTGACAATCATTTTATTTGTTAAAATCTCTCCAGAAGATTAAATCCTCTCTTTCGTAAACATAAAGTATGTAAGTTTATCTCTACATGAACAACGACCGCTACAAATTACAAATACTCTGTTTCATTAAAAATTTATATTAGTTAATTAGTAAATTACGTCCTATATAAATTGCAGAAAATCTACTTTAAAAAAATTAAAATTAAAACAGTTCATACAAGTAAATTTTCCACGACCAAATTTTAAAAATATTCAATTTTTTTCATTTATGAATTATTCAACTTGAAAATCAGTCGAAAATTTGAAACAACTTTATTAAATTCAAACTTCAATTTTTTTGTGTTCGCAAATGAGAAGTAGTCATATTAGTATAAAGAGCATAATTATAAATGGAAAAACATAAATGTAGACTTTGAGAGCAAAGTTGTAGAGAATTTCATGGTTTTGACCGATAAAGTACCTTATCATAGATTATACGACGCCTAGAGTATTTTTCTGAAATCCTCTACAATTATGCTGCATTTCTTTAGAATTAATTCAAGATGCTGCGTGTATTTCTGAATGTGTCTGTGTTTCGGCATATCCTCAGTGAGAGATGTGCGGTATGTTCTTTCATCCTTCAGATAAGTGCTTTCAATATTGTTTTAGCCTATTTGTATAGGTACAAGCATCATTGTAGAGGAGGAAACATAATTGATGAAATTTTTTGCTTGGATATTGCTAGAATTTCTGGCAAATAAGAAAAGTGATACAAAAGTTGTTTTTAAATAAAAGTAATGGTAATTATACTTAATTTTGTATTCTTCTTTTCAAATATTAGAAAGTGATGTCAGAATAACGAACAGATAGTTAATTGTCGAAGATAGTCATTTGTTTTATTCAACTAGATCGCGTTCATGACTAGTAAATGTATTATCGTTAAATTCGAAGATGTAAAAATTTTTTTGAATCATTTAATCATATCCATATTTTAAGGGGGGCCCCCCCCCCCCCCCAGAACTGAACTTTGTTATTTCTCATCCGATTTCAACGAAAATTTCAGAGAATGTTAGTCTTGGCTAGAAGAGACTGTGGTTAAAATATCTCCTCAAATCTCTGAGAAACGAATGAGTTACAGTCAATTTATTGGTCAAAAGTACCCTCCACGCGGACAAGGCTTTCGATATAAGAATATTGGCTAATCATGTCGGGGTGGTTTTTAAATTGTAGAGTACCCTTAGGACCAGATCCTAATAGAGTCCGATTTTTGAATTTCCCTTTGTTTGATTTTTAAAAACACTTTGTCGCAAAATGTTCAAATTCAAAGCGCTCATCAAAATGATATATCTAAGTTTTTTATTTCAGCAAAAGAGAAATTCAAAAATCGGACTCTATTAGGATCTAGCCCCACCTCTCCTCTATTCAACAAAAAAAAATAATCCCTTCTTTATTGAGTCATTATTAAGAAAGGCGTGCCCGCGTAAACGGTATACTCGAAAAAATTGATTTTGAGAAAAACGATAAAAAAAAATTTAGAGATAGAATTTTTTATTGAAATTCGAAAAGAATAAAAATGGTATGTTCTCAAGATTTCGTCCATTTTGCCAGCAAAAAGTGCATTTATGAAATCAGCTTTACTCTATAGATAGTAGAGCTTTTCACGTTGCATCTTGTGGTATGTTTTGTTTTTCAATACAGCGTATTAAAATAAAAAAGCAATGTCTTTCAAAAATTGGAAAACTTCCGAAAATCCCGAAAAAATCTCAGAAAAGGTGATAGTAGGGTCTCAATCTCTCTTAGTACGTTTATTAAAATTTGGCCTTTTTGGAAAAAGGTATATATATTCTGAAAGAGGAAATTTCGCCGCATCTTTCTATGACAAAAACGCAATTTCGACTTTTCCCTGAAAAATTGACTTTTCTGAGGGGGGGGGGGGCCCTTAATCAAAGAGAATTTTAAAAAAAATGGAAATCAAGAATTAAAGTCAAAGAAACTTAACCTTTTCGCACCAATTTAATTTTCATAGAAAGCAACATATGAGTCACGGTCAAAATAAATTGGCGCATTTCGCATCTCATATTTTTATCTCTAAATACATTTTATTAGAAAACAACACATGCTACACACACTGAAAAAATTCAGCTGTCGTACAAAACTTAAAAAGGGTTTCTGGGATTGAAACGAATTCGAAGTCCTTTTTAGGTTTCGTATCAATAACACTTTGCACGACACTCTTACTTTTCCTTCAAAAAAAAGTTTTGTATTAGTGGTTTCGTAATAGAAATTTCATACGGCGTTATAGAATATCGCCTCATTCAAGTATTTCCTCTCAATATCGGCATCTACTAGCCTATGTACAGGATGTCCGAAAAGTCATTTACCAAAAAAATTTGAATATTTCCTTTACAGCTCGGACGAACGAGCTGATTATGGTATCAATAATAGAGGTATGTTCAAAGTTTATATTTAAACAGACATTCCTAGAGACCATTTGTTAAGTATCACTATTGGCATCAAAAAAAAAACTTTTATTTTTTCACACAAAGAAAAAAATGTACAGAGCGGAAGAAAAGTGACTTTGCCGACAAAAAGAAGTGAATATCTTCCACCTCGACTCTGGCAAACGAACTGATTTTTTTATCAATATTAGAGGTATGTTTAAGCTTTATATTCATAAAGATATTCTTAGGGAGGCCCTTTTGTTAATTATATTGTTTTTTTACTCCTCAGTGGAAAAGTAATATTTTTTTGTTGACACTAATAGTGATACTTAACAAATGGTCTCTCTAGGAATGTCTTTATGGATATCAACTTTGAACATGTCTCTATCATTGATAAAAAAATCAACTCATTTGCTCGAGTCGTGAAGTGGTTATTCAAATTTTTTTTTGATAGATGACTTTCTGGACACCCTGTATATATATAGTTATACACTAACCTTATACCTAATCCCTTACACCTGTGCCTTAAACCTATATCTGTAAACCTATGCCTTAACCATTGAAAATATCTAATCTCCTAATCTATGCTCTAATCCTTAAAACTATGTCAAACTCCTTAAACCTATGCCATTACCCCAAAACTATCTATAATGCCTTGATCCATACCGTAATCCTTAAAACTATATCTAACCTTTTAAAGCCCCACTCTTCCCCAAAAACCGATCTCAGCTCGGGTATATGCTATAAAGGTGATATTTTCAGGGCTTGTTGGCACCGACATGAGGAGGCTGTAGTAAAATTTTCAGCCCGATACTCTGACGTTTGGCAAAGATATAAACCAAACAAGGGTCAAAAATTGTTCATTTTGTCCGCAAGATTTCTTTGTGGGTCTTCATTCAATATATAGATTCTTTTTTGTTTGAAAAAGCATCTCAAAATGTAGGTCCTATGAGGCTCCTTTTTTTTAACTCTGATCTATCAAATAGAGAAAAGGTTGACAAGTTCATTCACTCGAAAAACTCTCAAAAAATAGCGCTGTAATTACAAAGATGGTTTTCAATATATTAATAACAAAGCTGTATTCAAAAAACGGAGCCCCATGAAACTTGCGGATTTTGACGCTCTTTTAAACAAAAAAAAGATTTAACTTTATATAGTACTTTGATAGAATGCTGTAGCAAATACGGAAAGCCGTCGCACATAAAAGACATGTGTAGTAAAATTGTTATATCTTAACCAAATTACAAGGAATGGAGCTGCGACGCGATTTCAAGATATTTTTCCATATCATGGAAGATTTACCATGAAATTATTCCTCTATCTTCATGGAGTAAGACTAGTTGATCATTTTCCCATGAAATGTTTCAAAACTTGATTCGTGCCCGAATTCACAAAATATTAATCAATATTAAATTTGGATCCGAAAAATTGAATGGACTAGGTACGGGCGCAAAAATACTTAACCGGGCAGGTCCCCATCTGGCCGAGGTCCACAAAGACTCTGACGGACCAGCTCCAAGCCCAGAAAAGGCTTAATAGATCGAGTCCTGATCGGGTTTGGATCCAAAAAACCATGCACCCGACGGGCTCTAGTCGCCCGTACCGGTTTCATCTCTCATACACATCCTGAAAATATTTTTTCGAAATATCAATCCTATAATATTTCTTCAAGATTGCAAGAGAAAATGTGCTTTTAGATCTAAGATAAGCAGTAGATTTGTTTTCGAAAAGAAAAATAATTCGATGAACGCAAATATTTATTCCGTTTTCTTCTGTAAAGTTTGTTGAAGATAAAAGGAAATAAACAGGAATTTAAAAACTTCTTCAATGCTCTTAGAGTCGCTTCAAAAAATGAAGTGTGATAGCCACCACCAAATCTAATAAACAGATTCCACCGACGATGGAAAAAATAATAGAGAAACAGCGGTGAACAATGGTGTAAATAGTTGCAGGAGTATTGTGGATATTAAACGTCGTTTCTCGTGAAACTAGAAAATCGAGTAATTTTTCACGCATTTCGAAGATATTTTGTGCTTGCTCACTGGCAGCCAACATATTTGGAACACGTCGTAGTTGTGGTCGAAAGCAACCCGTGAAGTAAATATCCAATTTGAAAAAATTTCGCAAATCATTTTTCATTACCTCTTCATGTTGAAAAAATTGTTCCATAATGTTTTGTCGTTCTTCTTCATTGCGTTCTTCACAATGAGTAATAATTAAAACAAAATACTTGCTGAGTTGTGGATAAGTTTGCTTAATGAAAATCATTGAGTGAATATCTTCAATATTGATTCCATTACTACCAATGCTGACGACAAAAGCAAATGCATGAATGTGAGTTATGTCTTTAGTGATACATTGATCAAGATGTTTTTTGATAGTTTTATTAGTCAGACGTTCGCCTTCCTTTCGCATCTGGTCATATAAACCAGGTGAATCGATAACTGTCAAAAAGTAAGCCTTTTGTTTATGGACAGTGATCATTCGATTGAAAGTAATAGTTCGATCTCTACCAAAAAGATCAGCTAACGGTGGTATATAAAAAGGATCTTGAAGCATGCTGGAAATAGTAGATTTGCCAACACGTGTTCTTCCAAGAAGTACAAGATTTCGATAGCTGCATTCAGTAAATGGATATTCGTTTTCCCTCATCTTTTGACGAAGTACGCTCATCATTTGATCAAGATTAATGGTAGGTTCTTGTTCATTAAAGTCTATGACGTATAAATCGAGAAAATGAGACAATATTAGTATAATCGGATGAACTTACTGGAGGAATGATTTTTATCTCCAGTAGAGTTGTAATTGTCGTCTTCGTTGTGTCGTGATCGTGCCTACTCGTGTAAAAAAGACAATAAATGAAAGTCGTCTTTGAATGCTTCCTTCAATGATACAGTTGAAAAGTATCGGGTGCGTAAAAATGGTTTTCCAGGGCGGAGTACGAGCACAGTGGGCAGTCAGGAGAAAAACTGGAGTTTCGAGATTTGAAACTGAATGACATCCGTTATGAAAGGTAGTGTGATCCTTCCTTTAACTGCGGCTTAGGTTCTGATTGAAGTTCGACAATATATAATGAAACAATCACAGCAAGATAGACAAATCAGGTGAATATTGGCAATAGTACTATAGTAAGAAAGCCTGTGCTTTTTATTTATAATACAGGTATAATCAATTATTATTGTACCATTATATAGTGATACGTGCTTACTTAACACTAAAGATTGTTGGAATTTTTTCAAGTTCTCTTTAGATACAGAAAACAAGGAAACTATATCTAGGGAAGCAAAAAATGACTACTGGTCAGTAATGTAATGTCTACGTGGGATCTCGCGAAAATGTTTAGTGCACCTCTGCGATATTATTCGCTATAACGTATCGCCATCTATCTTTGGTAAATGTGCTAAGATGTGGATGTAAAGTTTTACTGAAACTCAATGTCTCTAATGCATGGTCGTAGCAGACATATTTTTCATAGTTTCTACTAGTATTAGTGATTCTGCATCCCGACTAAGTTTTAAATTAATAATACGTTACTAAATATATACCTTTTCAAAATTTTACATCAACAACATAGTTCTGGCCTCAATCATTGAACGCTTATTTAATGATTAATAGTACAAAGTTTTCTCGATAATAACATTATTATATGATCATCACACAGTGGGCAGCTAGACGACAAAATCGATTTTCGAGATTCGACTTCATATTATAGCTAGCATTGAGGATCCAATGGTGTTGTATTTAAATATATCTCCGATGCTGCCTTATATCGAGTATCCGTTAAACGGTAGATACTACAAAGTACATAAAATAGGTGAAAAGCTTCAATAGAATCATGTAAGTAAAATATGTGTTTTCAAGTTAAGGTTCTCGTTATATTTATCAGTTGTTCTATAGTTGTACAGTGTTATGTAATTACTATATAACAGGCTATTTGGATCTCTTGAATTCATTCAGTCTATAAAAGGATGAAAAACTACTATACAATATGGTGAAAAATAGCCACTACTCTATGTTATAATTGAGTTCCCGAACTTTCCTGGATCTTAAACTCAAGTTTTAAGTTGTTGTTTGGTACAGCATGAGACTACTTATCTTTAGTTGATTCCCAAAAATATCCACTTAAAGTCTTATTGAGATATGGTATCTCAAATGTAAGAGTCAGTGTTGATTTTTCACACAACCTCATAGTCTCGCTCAGATTCACCGAAAAAGTCAGCTTTCGAATTCCAACTTGAAACTTTGCACAGAGAAAGGTGCCAGTGAGACTTGTTTGTTCTGAAAGTTTCAAATCTTTTGGTTGCTTCTATTTCTAAATATGAATATTTAAAACTTTGTACCCTAAGTGCTGTAAAAAAAAAACTGTTTTTCCCATATTCATATTTAGTAACAGATGCAATCCCAAAATCTGATACTTTCACAATAAACTACTCTTGTTGGGACCTTTCTCTGTGCAACGTTTCAAATCGAAAATCGAACATGAATTTTTTCGGTGCAACTGAGGGTATCACGGCTTTTTGGTAAAAAAATACCATGAAAAATAAATATCTCAACAGAAATAAGCTAGAAGCAGGGACTCTTTTTAGGATATTGATATCTCACTAGATCCTACATAATGCACATAATATTGACTCAACAGCTATTTAGAATCGGAGAATTGCTCCTAAGCTTCTTTTTCTGCTCCCTAGGGGAGGGGGAGGGAAGAAAGTAACACTATAGTTTCAAATACCATACATCACTAATTCTATATCAGATTAAAGCGCGTCGAAAATGGCACGTTTTGATACTAAATTATAAGAGTTATCAAAACCTTTTGATGTCGAACTTACGAAGTTTTATATGCTTTTCAGATAGAAAACTAAGGCGTTAGTGATTCAAAAAAATGGATTTTGATACTTTCTTTTGATATTTTTGCATGACTCGGTGAAGTTTGTTCGGCTCTACAAAACTGTATATCAGCGTGTACGCGTAACGCGTCACCTCAATGACCGTGAGTTCGAAATCAAGATCTAAAGAAATCATTATTACCATGTTGTGGAGCGTGGTCTGAAGTGTAGGAAAACATATTTCGTTTCATGAACAAGTGCTTTGAATTGCGTTTTATAATTGATGGAAGAGAGAGCATTAATAGACAAAGAAAGTTCCTCTATTTAGACCATAGGTTCATCCAATCCGTATATCGAAACAGTCTGCTATATACAAAGTTGATGAAGGCTAATTAAGATTATGATAATAGATGTATCTTTTCCTCCAACAGTGGGTTTTCTATGTACCATACTTTTCTGCAGCGAGCTTAAGTGAACCTACCCTATTTAAAACGTTATCGTGTTACGAAAAAATGAGTAATGTTTTTTTCCACATATTGATCTCAACTTTTTTTTAGAAGAAATATATATATAAAGCTAGTTTTTCATGGGCTATCTGATGCGCATAATTTTATTCGATAAAGATTGTGTTTTAAAATTATTGTGCGTAACGCGATGACGATTTTTACTTTTTTTAACCTTTCTTCATATTGTCGAAAAACGCTTTCAGATACTGATTTTTTACTCAAAATTACTGTAAGCTATGAATAATGTATCTTGTTAGTAATTTGTAACGAATTGTCATAAGAGTATAGCTGATTCGTCTAGTAAATGTATTGCGTTCAATTAAAATTAAGTTACCAATCAAAATTTCCTGTCATTTCTATGATATATCGGTACGGTCGGAAAAACTTAAAGTTTCAGTTACATTTTTTTCTCGATGATTTATATATGGTCAGATAGAGCTCACAAAACTGTCTAAGAAAATGTAGTTTAACAAAATTTTCACTCTATTATATACTTTAAACAAGTCAAAATACTCAGATCATTCTGCTATTGAAATCATTCCGCATAGAATGATCTGAGTATTTTTAGTGGTTTAACATATATAAAAGAGTAAATAATTTTTTAAGCTACATTTTCTTAGACAGTTTTGTGAGCTCTATCTAACCATATATAAATTATCGGAAACAAATGTTAATTGAAGTTTCGCGTTTTTTCGATCTTACACGCACATTGTTACACATATTAATCAAACTTGTTTATTTTTTTAATGATTTTTCTTGTATTAGAGAAATCAATAAACACAACATTTAACATATACCTACTCTAAGCGTTAAAATAAAAATAATACCTTGCCTTCACAGAGGTGTACATATAACAAAATGAAACATAGAAAAAAATCTATTACAACAGTCGTCGTCATCTCGTTACGTTCATCAAACCGATCTTTGTTCAAATTAAGGAGTTTATTCGAAAGTTTTTTTTCTCTGTTGGATACCTCATAACTATGTCACCCTCAACTTGTTGTCCCTTTTTCATCATCGCGTTACGCCATGTATTTTCACTGTAATATTTAAACTGCTCACTCAAACGAATTCATATTTTCAGAGACTTTGCAGAAGGGAGAGATACATCTTTTAACGGAAGAACAAATCTTCTGAGCAATCTCATCGCTGAGAAAAGTTAATAAAACTGCAACCAAAACGTCATCGCGTTACGCTCGTACAAGCTGATATATTAAAATTATTTTAAGTCAATTTTCCGAGACAAACAGATTAAAAACCTCTTTGGGAAATGCTAAAAGATTTTCAAGAAAAATAGCTTTTTTCATTAATTTCACCGATAGAGATGTTTCAAAATGTAATCACTAGACGCAATTTTTCACGCTGGATCTGTTGATCACATTTCGAACGTCTCTGTTAATGAAAATAATGGAAAAAAAGCTATTTTTCTCTCAAATGAAAAAAGCGAGCTTTTAACATCTTTCAGCATTTTCCAAAGGAACTTAATTTGTTTGTCTCACAAAATCGGCTTAAAATAATTTTAATACATACAGTTTTATAGAACCGAACGAGCTTTATCGAACCATGTAAAAATGTCAAAAGAAAATGTCAGAATCCATTTTTTTGAATCACTAACACTATAGTTTCCTATACGAAAAGAGTATAAAATTTCGTAAGTTCGACATCAAAAAGTTTTGATAACTCTTATAATTTAGTACCAAAACATGCCATTTTCGAAGCACCTTAATTTGGTATAGAATTATTTTTTATTTGAAAACCAGTTTTCAAGCCATTTTCTTGATAACTCGAGAAAACTATCACATTTATCATTGACAAGTAACGCTCGTCTAAAGACTCGCTCATCTCTTTCTCGTAGAAATCGTGTTTCTAAACTCTCGTCAAGCTATTCATTTATAAAATTAAAAAAACCGAAATCAGATTCAAATTTCTCGACCTCAACTGTCTTCGACCAAACTTCATAAAAACAAATGTTTTTTTGTTAAAAATTTGTCGTTTGTTTAAAAAATTGAGCTTGAAAAAAATTTTTAGAAAACTGACTTCAGATTTGAATTCCTCGATCCCAATTGCCCTTCGATCAACTCGTATAAAATTTTTCTTTTGTAAAAAAAATGGTCCTTTGTTTAAAAAAATTGGTCCATAAGAAATTTTAATAAACTAACATCAGATTCGCATTCCTCGACCCCGATTACCCTCCGGTGAGCCCTTATGTTTTTTTGAACCACTGTGAACACACAAGCAAGCACACAATTTATGTTCGTAAGACTCTTCTCTACGAGAAAGAGATTCAAAACGTTTTCTCAGTTGTTAAATAGAAAAATATCTCGTTTGAGAAAGTAAATGGATATAGAAAAAGAATTACTGTTAGCAGCACTATATATTACGTTATTTGATACTACAAAAGTTAATTGATCACGTTTAAGACGAAAAGTTATGTTTATCGTATTGTAAGCGCATTTTAAGTTAACTCTTTTTCGTCCAAAATGAGTTCTATTTAGTTTGATCTGATATTATGATATCACATATGTCTTGCGTAATAATGGATTATATCGTCTTTCGTTATAAAGAAGAGAATCCTGAAGCAACACTATAAATGAAAAATATTCGTGATATTCGTAAACGTTCAAAAGTATAGAAAAAAATCAATGACGATAACGTAAGCTTATTTCTCTTTATTTTTTTCTTACGCATGAGACAATGGTCAGCATTTCTATATTTGAATACGTTTCGGACCATCAGTAATAGGTGCCGAAGTTATAACTTCGATGAACAGTGTAACTTCGGCACGACATACAATCAAATGATAAAGAAATATATTGCTCTACTAGTTAAAACCCATGCATACCATACGGCTGTTTATTATCGTTTAATGTACGATCTCAAACTTTTAAACTTTCACTTAATAACAAACATACACAGTCAACATTATCGGCATAGAAGTCATACGACGTCATATCATTACCCTTTTTAGCCCTACTACTCTATAACCTTCTCTGATGATAAGCTTACCTCTCTATGACCTTGTTTGCTTATAGCCTTACCCTAAATAGCCTTATTCGTAGGGGTAGAGCGGACCCAGTTCAAAAGTTAAGTTTGTATGAACGAAAGAGCTGTTTGAACAGTTCTTTTCATAACAGCTGAACATTTTCAACAGCTCTTTTGATAGAAATTGATATGATCAAACAACTCTATTGATTGAAGCTGATCTGGTCGAACAGATCTTTTGCTAGAAATTGATCGTATCGCACAGTTCTAATTACAGGAACTGATCTAACCGAACAGTTCTTTTAACAGGAGCTGTCCTATAACTTTCATACGGCTATGCCATGAATAGCCGCAGATACTCAAGTCCTATCCTATGGCTGTACCTATTCGTAGAGATGTAATAGTTCTGGTTTAGTTCCGAAAAATCAATCAGATTATAAGAAAATTTTTTTTTGAGCTGATATAAAACGTAGGATTATCTTTGTTAATTTCAGTTGGCAGTATGCGACACTACTCTCCCGGATAGCTAGCTCTTGAAGAGTAACAAGAATCATCGCAAGACAACCCTTGCACGCTTCACTTTACCAAACCTTGATAGTTCTTGAAAACTCATTGGTATTGCTCATCAATAGCGCTTGAGTATTTATGAATACCTCTATAGGATAGAGCTTGGAGACCTTGAATAACCTATAGAATATAACTTTTATCCTTTAACTATTGTCCTTGTACCGAGAAACATACACAGAGATAGACATTAAGTACTTTCTACTCAGGGCTAACCAAGAGTTCTAAGAACTTAAATAAAAATATAAAGATAAGGAGATATTTTTAGTTTTATTTTATCAAATGATGAGAATAGTTACCGGTATTATTTTTTTCCAAGACCAGTCATTTCTAATATTTTATTAAAAGTTTTTTTGAAGTTATTTTTCAAGAAAATTTTTAGATATCTTGAATACTGCATGAACTTATCAAGTGTCACTTGTTTTAATAATTTAGCAAAATTTTGTTCGATGATGTCAGTTGCATTCTAGCACTACTAGGGATAGATCATGTTTTTTTTTACGTAGGTCAGTCATAAGTTATTTGATGCTAGCTGGCTTATTGAGGACGAATCATCTAACACTGTTGTTCATGAAGACAGATTTTAATCAAAAGTTTCTATGATGTATTCTTTGAGTAAAATAATTCCGAGTGTAGGTAAAGACAAGATCATAGAGTACAAGTGCCATATCAAAAATTGTCTGAAGCCCTTTTTTAATGGAATATGGAAACAAATAGAGACATCAGGTTCAAAATGCAAAAAAATACTTGATGATCGTCGGTGACTTCATGCCCATCTAATGTTATTAATTATTTGACAGAAGAAAGTATCAATATAATGTCGTATCCATCATATTCGCCAGGCCTGATACTATGTAATTTCTAACTATCTAGTTTTATCAAACGTAGTTCAAGTAATTAAACAAGTGAAACTTGATTAACTCAGGCAGTATCCAAGATACCGAAAAATTTTTGAAGAAAAAGCTTCGAAAAAACTTTTAACAAATTGTTAGAAAGGATCGGCCTTGGAATAAATAATACTAGCAACTATCCTCAACATTTGATAAAATAAAAGTAAAAATATCAGCTTATCTTTATATTTTTATTTAATGTTCTTAGAACTTTTGGTTAGACCTAAGTATATAGACTTTAGTGAATCAATTAATACATTGCTAATGAATAAGTATACAAATGTTAAAGTCATTTCTTCGATTAATAGTCTGCTTATACTTCTTGAAAAACTTCATTCACCAAGTTATGCTATATTAGCATCATTTAAAGAAAGGAAAAGGAAAGTGCTGAACAGGACTATTTGGAAAAAAAATTTACATGGATGAAACAAAATAAAGACAAATATAATAAGAGTGAGGCAAAGCTTACCTGTACTTCGTCCATATTCAAATATGAAATTTGGTCAAGATAATTAAAATTGAATCTAAAAATGATCAAAGAAAATTCATGTAATAATGATGATATAAAAAAGTTGATGTCACAAAAAATCTTTCGTAGTAAGTATGTTGTCATCGAACACGCTCATTGAACAAAGCAATAATTAGTTTTTTATTGCCTACATCTGTCTTCTGGTATATCCTATCTCTGCATTAGTTCTTGTTGTATACGTCCTAGATTTTCCAAAAGATTTTCCAAAAGATTTTCGTTTAGTTTCGATTGATTTTTCTTTATTTCGATTTGCTTTTTGTTTAGTTTGAATTGCTCTTCGTCTAGTTTGAATTGCTCTTCGTCTAGTTCCGATTGTTTTTTGTTCTGCTCTTTGAGGTCCTGCAGAATTTTGCTGATAGGTTTAAATAATTCTTTGTTTAGTCCAAACTGTGTGGGTTTATTATTTTGGCGATTATCTTTGATGTTGAGTGTTGTTTCGTTTTCAGCATCTTCTTGGTCTCCACAGTTTGCGGTGACCTTGGCATCAGGGTCTGCAGCCGAATTAGCAGCTAACTTTTGATCTAAATTTGGATTTGGATTCTTTAGGTTTTGACCTAAAATTGCATCTGGTTTTTCTGAACTTTGGCTTGAAGTTGTATTTGTATTTCGTGACTTATAATCATTATAGAAATACCAAGCAGTACCAATCAACAAAATAGAAACTACAAGCAATAAAATAGAATATCGCGACCATTTATCTCTAGTTGTAGATTTTGGTGTGTTAAATGAAGAAGCTTGTTCAAAACACTTTTTAATAAACTTTTTCCGCATTTCTAATACATTCTGATGTTCGTTAGTGAGCGCTTCACGATTCTGGTGTCGAAGCGATTCATATCGGAGACAACCGACGAAAAGAACGTCTTTGTCAAAGAAATCTTGTAAATTACGCTGTTTCACGCGTGGATGATCAAAAAACTGATGAACCAATTGGTTTTTCTCTTCATTATTTAATTCTTCCGCGTGTGTTATTACTAAAATAATTCTTCGGTCCAAATGAGGTAGATTTGATTGTACAAAAAGCATCGTATCAATATCTTCTTCTTTGATCCCATCTGAGAGAGTGAAAACGAAGGCGAAAAGATCGATGCTCTCGCTCTCACCCATTTGTTGTTTAACCATGTCAAGAATTGAATTACTGTTCAGTTTCAAATTGGAAGATCGAAAACCACTGAAACCGGGCATATCGACAATGCGAAGACCTCGAATTTGCTGTGTTGTAGCTATTTGCGTAGCTGCATGAGATGTTGGTATATTCGGTTCATGCAGACTATCTCGAAGAACTTGGCTAATAGTTGATTTTCCTGCACGCGTAGGTCCCATAAGGAGAAGTGTACGTGGTGGGCAATCTGGTACTGTAACGTATAAGTTGGGATTTTGCTCGCGCTGTTGTTGTAGTTGTCTTATAATGCCTTCAGTGTTGAGTTTCTTGTTCATATTTATCAGTTAATCTGAAATGACAATCAACTCATAGGGATGAAAGCTTTGAAAAACGTTGACAATAGTACTGACAAGGCAATGTGCTGTCCTAGATGGAACGGTATTCTTTCATCCTACACGGAGTTCTCGTCTATACTAAATATGTTATAACTTCTTATGGTTTGAGTCTAGTAATCATCTCGATCACAAATGAAATATAAATTTTTTATCATTGGACTTGACCCATATCATATTACAGAATTTAATCATAGTGTACATATAATTTCCACTATAGGTGTTTGTTGTTTAGCTTTAAATTCTAAACAACCAAAAGGTATCGGATTAAAAATAAAAAAGGATGTAATAAGCCTGCAGGAATATTTAGATTAAGATTTGGTAACTTTGGTTTGAGGGCCGGCCACGGACCTAACTTTTCGACAATTTTCAATAGTTACCACATTAGTTCCGGAACTATTTACTCCCTCACTCTCAGCATAAAGCTGCCTCCCTCGCCCTCACACTCTCCTCCTCGCTCACCCTCACCCTCACACCCTCACACCCTCAAGGAATGGGAACGCGGGTATTATTGCGTTTTGCAACGTTTTTTAGCGGTTTTTGATTATATCGAAGTGTTTATACGATGTTGCTTATATTTTTATCTAAGACTCTTATACGGCCGCTATTCTAGGGAACGGGAACAGTAGCGCGTTCTTGCTCCCTAAGAACAGAAGGCTGAAGAACGGGGGCATTAACAACTACAATAGCGACGTTGAGAGCTCTACAAGTGGGCAGTAAGAGATGTAATTTACAGACGCAATGTACCATGATATTCTTTATATAGGGAACAGAGTAATCTAACTGCACTCATTAGTTCTTAAAAATCGGAACATGTCTTGTATTCCTGTTCTTAAGAACGTGCAACGCGAGATGCGTCCTACATTCCTTCATAGGTTCCTCGTTCTTGAGAAAAAAGTATCTGCATTCCTCATTCCTAGGAATGGAACGGGAATATGACACTCTTAGAAGTGGGAATTCAGTGAACGGGTCGGTGACCGATTTTATCCAATTTTGCTGGGAACCGTCAGACAATCGATAAAACCGATCACCACATATGATCGCCAAATTTTCCCCATGTCGATGATTCCTGAAGCAACATTTCATGAATTTCCGCCGAAAATCCTCCGGAAAGTTAGCGTTTTCAGCAGGAACCATGCCGGAAAATCGCAGAAATTTGACACAGGATTTGATTTCGAGCGGAACCGAGCGAATCCGATCACCGGATCCCGTTAATGGGAATACTGCTTTCATAAAATCTCCAAATTACCACGGAACCAACCGTTTTCGTGCCGAATTGTTCGACCTGGGTCACGTTACTTTCTCAACATTCTTCTGCGATTCTTCGCTCGAAACAATGTCTTTTCCGGGTGTTTCCACCGGAAATTCACGGATTCAACGGCTGGAATCATCGTCCTGGGTTATAGGTTGTTGCAGTTTATATATTTATGAAGTTAAAATAAAATAACAATGATAATTATGAATATTAAGACATTTCTAATACAAAGAGAGGAATCCATGAGAAATAAAAGTTGTCCATGGTGAACGTTTGAAAATGTAATTCAAAGTCGTGAAGCTTGTAATGAATTTCATGTCATTCGTCGACACGAGCGTTTGTCGACAAATTTTTAAGCAGAGAATATTTCCTCTATCATGAATTACCCTCTAGTGATTTTTCCTACTATCAGAAGACAGATTTGAAAGTGTCGACAAATTCAGAATGTTCCTTTAGTGACGCTCGAAGAATTTTAGAGACCCATTCAACAGAATTCCATGATTTTTTGTCAAAAAGCAGCCTCTGGAAACGTTTTCAGTCCACTCAAGACTATTACAGATCTTTCGAATCTTCTTCAGGAGCGCTTAGAATCAATCAAAAGATCAACATATTTCTCTCTCATCCTCATATTTGAATCGCCCTATGCGCCTCTTAGCATCACCCTTTCACTTACCCTCACCATCAGTATTCTACATGGCCTCATCTCGGAGCATCCTAAATGACTTCTATCCTCACCCTCACATTTGAAACCACTCTACGTGGCCCTTATCCTCAGCATCACCCTCACGTTTCGCGTGCTCTTCTTGGTCGAGAAAATACTCTTGGCAAACAGCAGACATCCATCTAAGTTTATTGATGAAGTGCTTAGCCGACGATGCGCCATGTTGGCGAAAATTTTTTGACGATAATTTGTCGACTAACTACATAGTTACCTTTCTAATGACGCCAAGAGGTAAACATGTTTTATCGCGTCGGCACAAGGTATGTGTCAATATTTATTATCATTTTGCCAGTTTTCTAGCTTGTGAATTTAACCGTTATCGTGCAAGATCTTTTTATTGACAAAAAGCCGTTGGTTGAAAAGAACTTATCGAAAATTGAAACAGTTTTTATTTTTGTACTTGACCCACACATATTAATTACTGTCAGCAGGAAATCTGCAGGACGCAAACCCCAAAAACAAAATATTGTTGAAACGGAAATCGAATTTAGCTGATGTCAGTGAACATTTTATGAAACACAATCTAAATGGAATGTTGAAGTATATAGAGTAGGAATTTGCACCTACCCCCACCCCCGATTCTCTTCTCCTCCACAGACCGTGACCGACATAGGAAAGGGCGTCACCGACTGTAACTGATACAGAAAAGGGTTTAAAAGACCATAACCGACGGAGCGTTACAGACGTGACTGAGAGAGCATCATAGACTGCCGCAGACCTTAATACAGATAGCCTCAAGAAATCTACTTTTAGATCGTGTTTCACATTTTAATCCCATAAGAATTGTGCTAGCAGCTTTTTAATTAAATTTCTTTATATATATATATATATCATCAAATCAAACAAAACTCATAAAAGAACCGATAAAATAGATTACTCGTTGAGAGGTTAGTTTGAACAATAAACCTACGAATTCCTTTGATCAGTATCTATACTTCATGAAATAATTTGTTTGAAGCTATCGTCATGGTTGAAAAATGCAAACTTACCAGGACTGGATTTAACTGAACCAAAAAAACTTAGTTTCTGTGGAGTATAAATGCAACTTATGTATCTACCTGTAACTCTTTTTATTTTCAGCAAGTGAAGGATTCTATACAGGGCAACGATAAGATAAAAACATTCATTAAAAGAAAAAGTTGTAAAATATCAAAGAGCTGAAAGGAGAAGAACATGAGATAAGGAAAAAACCATCATATACTGTGGAGAGTCAAGCGAACATATATGAACATTTATTTTTCAGAATCTAACGGTTTGTAATACATGAAATATTTCAGTGATATTATCACTGAAATTTCAAATAACGTCTGTCAAGATCCTAGATAGATAGATAGATAGATAGGAGGCATTTTACCTAAACCACAACCATTTACGCAGGACCTTGCGCAATCGATTTCATTGATTTGGCTGATATTTTTCCAGTAGGTAAGCCTAACATATTTAGGAAGAAGCCTAAAATTTCAGCTCAATCTGATAAGCCAATTTGGAGATATAGGCGATACAAGTATGGGGGAGTCGGCCACTTTTCATACATTCTGTAGTGCAACCCAGTAACATCAGGAAACGGCTTTAAGCCGTGTTAACAGCTTTTATTGTCCAAAAAAATCGTTTATCATGTCGAAATACTTTTCTGAGCGGAAAATAGTTGGAAATTGGTCTTAAAAAACAGCATGGAAACATAGTCAAATGTACGTGATACTGTTTAAACGGCAAAATTGCCGTCTCCAAAACTTGCTGGGAATACTTTTTAGTAAAGCTTCGTTTTCTAAACAACAATATGAGCCATAACAGATGCTTTTTTAATTATAGGTACTCTCGACTATAGGCTATCTTGCTATGGTATTGGAAGTGTTTTATCGTCTAATATTAATAAGATGGTACTACTTAGGGCATACCAAAAGTAGTGAGCCAGGTAATTTTTTCCCTTAAGCAGGAGTATAAAAAAATTTCTTTTTTTACCAAAAGATAGAGCGTGTTTCGCTCTATCTTTCTATATGCTATTGATAATTCCTCGTCTTCTACCAAGTTAGGAAAATTTTGAGAAAACTTTTTTTGCGTACAACTTCCTGGTAGCAGAAGCCTATATTTTCGTCTATATATCGTTTTTTTTCGTTTTTTCTATGTTTTTTTCTTTCTTTTTTTTCGTTCTTTTCTTCTTATCAATTCTTATAACCTGCTTTGACATGTTTTATGTGCAACGATATCAATGGAAAAGAAAAGAAAACAGAAACAAAAATGAATTTGATGATTATTTCATTAAATGTTCAAAGTAATCACCATGATTATCTACACACAGTTGCATCCTTTCGACCCATTTCTCGAAGGTCTTTTTGTACTCGTTTGGATCTAAGGAGTTTATGAAATCGATCACAGCATCATGTAATGATTCTGAGTCATCTTGATCGGTCAGATTATCTTTGATCAAGTCGAATAACCAGAAGTCGCAAGATGATAAATCTGGAGAATTAGGTGGATGTGGTATTATTGTAAGACCTTCGGATTCAAAATAATCGGATACATCTTCATGCACATGTGGTGTACCATTGTCATGATGAATTTTGATACCACGAACTCCATACGAAGGTCTTTGACGTTTGATCTCGTCGATTAGAGGTCGTAAACACTGGTTGATGTAATAATGATGGTCAATAGTCTGACCACGTTCGATGCGATGGATTAACATAGGTCCGATCGATTTGAAAAAGATCGAAAACAAAGTTTTTGGTGCAAACTGACTTCCTCGAACAACAGTAGGTGGAGGATCTCCTATACTTACCCATGCCTTGTTTGATATCTTTCGACCGATCTGTTTGTGATGGAACCAGAACTCATCACCAGTAATTATATCGCATAAACGCCACGTTCCCTGGTGAAATTTCGCTAAATTTTGCTTGCATATTCGAACTCGTTCAGTTCACTGAAGATCGGTGAGATCCTTAGGTAAGTAACGTGCGGTTATCTTCCGAAGCTTTAAATGATCAGTGATTATTCGTTGAACAGTCCCATGACTCAAATCAGTTTGTTCTTGTATATCTTCGATTGTAATGTAAGGATTATCATCGATGAGAAGACGAACCTGTTCGATATTTTCAGTTGTCGTTTCAGTAATAGGACTACCAGGTCGCGCTTCATCTTCAATTTCCTCTCGACCATCACGAAACAATTTTGACCACCGTTTGACTGTGCTTAGACCAGGAGCTTCATTACCATAAACAGAATTCAATTCATCATAGATAATTCTTGCTGGAATACTAAGTGCAGTACGCATTTTTATGTAAAAGCGAAAGTTTTCAGTAGTCATCTAAAGTCAAAAAGGAGAGGAGAAGGAAAGGAAAAAAGAAAATATACGATGATCCGTAATAATGCAGATAATAGCTTAGATGCATTCCTTCTTATGTATATATGGAAGGAAGTTGTAAAGATGATAAGAAGAAAAGAATGAAAAAAAAGAAAGAAAGAAACACAGAAAAAACAAAAAAAAACGATGTATAGACGAAAATATAGGCTTCTGCTACCAGGAAGTTGTACGCAAAAAAGTTTTCTCAAAATTTTCCTAACTTGGTAGAAGACGAGGAATTATCAATAGCATATAGAAAGATAGAGCGAAACACGCTCTATCTTTTGGTAAAAAAAGAAATTTTTTTATACCCCTGCTTGAGGGAAAAAATTACCTGGCTCACTACTTTTGGTATGGCCTAAGTATCCTTTGATGTGCCTTTCAGTGGTTGATGAAAGTAATGAACGTCACTTATTAGGTTTAACAAAGATAATCTAAAGGTGTTTAATTTTAATATATGCATTTATAAACGGATAAATATGTGAAAAACAATTGGTTTTTGAATTTTATCTACCCTTAAAAAGGGTATATCGGAATGCAACGTGTGACAATCCCTTAAAGGGTACTTCGAATGGATAAATACTTCGATGAACCTTTCCACATACGGTCTTCGAATTTAATAAACCTTTTTTTTCGCTGATTGAAGGGGTATATAAGAGGGTTTAAGATACAATGATAAATGGTTAAAAGGGTTTGTCACCCATTGCACTCTGATCAACCCCTTAAGGGTTTATCATTCAACGCTTTTTTTTTCCAGTGTACGTGCTAATCACGCTGCCTGCGTTACAAGCCACTTACTATAATTACCACGCGGAATTATTGGCTATTGGAAGAGGTCCACCCTGTTTACAACCGAAAATTCTACAAAAACACAACTTTTGGTAGTTGCCAAAAGTCAAATGCGAAAGTTAATGCGACGAAATTCGCGTTTCCCATTCGATAGGTATCGAGGACTTCACATACAGCCGTGCATATGCTGAAATTTTTTCGTTTTGACATTTTTTCGAGCTCTCAAACAGCGTTTCGATGAGTTTTTCGATGCCCATTGAGGGTTCAAATCGAATGTTCGAAGTGACACTTTCTGATGGGTCGAGGACACGAAGATGGGTTGTTACATTTCGACGGGCATGGACCCATCGAAAAAAATTCCGAGATCTTTAAGAAAGAATTAGAATAGACCATTGAAATGATCAATCGCTGTGCCCTCGACCCTTCGGAAAATGTTACTCCGAGCAATCGATTTGGACGTTCGATGGGCATCGAAAGTATAATTCGAGGCATCGAAATACCCATTGACAGTTAGGTTGGGCATCCGCTTTTCTCGTACATGATTTCGATTCCATACTTTCAAGTGTTAAGAAATAATATAGCTTATTTTCCAGCGTATTACTCATCTATGAATTCTGAGTATTTGATGAATTTACTCGTTTTTTCCAAATCTCAATGGATCATAGTAAATCCTTTCATATTTCGGTAGAATCTGTGGATTTATTCAAAATTTTATGAACTCTAATGCGTTTTGTAATTTTTGAGATTCAGCACAATCTTTCAAGATTGCCTATTTACTCAAAGATTTTCTTTAAATCAAAACTTATAATAAATTTGACATAGGGATGATAATGACTCCTTATGATAACAGTATTGTACCCATATAATCAATATTTATAGCAGAAAATAGTAAAAAATTTAATCGAGCTTTCAGCACATAGAACCACATAAAATGAATTTTAGTTTTCATTGTCGAAACTTCTGTAAATATATTGAAAACAAGGCCAAGAATGAGAATATAATAAACTATATGATCTATTATTTCTAAAGAGTATATAACCTAAGTTTATATTTCATTAAAAAAGAATTTTCATTTTTGAATGAAAGAAAAGGGAAGAAAATCGTATATGATTAGAAACTGATCTCATTCAGAGAAAAAACCTAATACGAGTTGAAATAATATTGTTATTGTTAAATTTTCGATCTCAGTAAACATGAATAATGTGATTGTTACTTAAATTATTTGATTTATTAAATGTTTAAATTTAGGTCAGACCACGAAAAAACAACTACATCAATTAAATTCCGGAAAACATTACATTTGTCAATATCCTGGTTGTCGTAATCGTTGTTCTCGAAAACATAAAGTTTCAACTGTTCCTGTTTTGGATCTAAAGAATTGTTATCGTTCTCTTATTCATTCTGATCGTCTTTATTGTCATCATAGTTATTTTATATGTGAAAATTGTGATCGTGATGATTATTATCATTATTATCAATGTATAGGATGTGGACATATTTATTGTCATGATTGCTGTTTTAAATAAAACATATTTGAATTATCTTCTTACTTTTTTTATATTGCAGAATTTTGATGAATGATTAAATTTTAATAAATAACACAAACTCTGTCGACGAATTAAAACTACATTTATTTCTTAATTACAATTTCTTAATTACAAACATATTATTTCGATAAAGATCGATTGTTGAAAGACAAGAGTTGAGATCAACAGATTGATTTATTCCCTCGACTGATGGGAGGGTGATACGGAAAAAAGTGAAATGCGTTTGTGGGTATGTGTGTGTGTGTGTGTTTGTGCCAGGGTCAAAAAAACATCGAGATAAAAAAAAAATAGAAGGTCACAAAAATTAACCTTTCGAGAAAGGTTTTCGGCACCGAGATATGACACTTGATCAACAGCATTGCTGATTGTGGTGGTACCTGAATTGATCAATTGACGTTAGGAATTGGTGAGGTTTATTATTTTTCATCAAAAAGAAGTGTTTTTTCACAAATTAAGGTTTTCCTATGGTGTGTGATGAACACCATTGCTGATTGTGGTGGTATATGAATTGATCAATTGATGTTAGGAATTGGTGAGGTTTGGTATTTTTTGTGGGAAACATGCAATTTTTGACGAATTGGTAGTTTCATCATGGTGTGTGATGAACAGCATTGTTGATTGTGGTGGTATCTGAATTGATCAATGGATGTTAGGAATTGATGAGGTTTGGTATTTTTCATCGAAAAGAAGTGTTTTTTCACGAATTAACGTTTTCAC
>JAJEKB010020967.1:336062-370477 GCA_022393335.1 Macrotrachela quadricornifera | reverse complement strand
TATTTTTCATCGAAAAGAAGTGTTTTTTCACGAATTAACGTTTTCACCATGGTGTGTGATGAACACCATTGCTTATTGTGATGGTATCTGAATTGATCAATTGATGTTAGGAATTGGTGAGGTTTGGTATTTTTTGTGGGAAACAAGCAATTTTCACGAATAGATGGTTTCACCATGGTGTGTGTTGAAAACCATTGCTTATAGTGGTAATATCTGAAGTGATCAATGGAGGTATATGGTACCATTAACTTCGTTAGAAGCGTTTATTCCTTCCACTGAGGGGACAACGATAGGAAAAAACTAAAATGAGTTTCTGCGTCTGTCGCTGGTCGCAGGTCAATGACCCGATCTGAAAATACTTGTTTGACGCAAAGGTTTTCGAGGTTGAGGAATCCGAATCTGACATTAGTTTTTCAAAGTTTTTTGAGATTAATATTTTTTCATAAAGGATATTCCCTCGACTGATGGGAGGGTCATGTGAAAAAAAACAGTTTGCTTGTAGACGGGATCAAAGGTGAAAAAAATCTGTTCATAGAAAAATCGATCGAAGAATGACAACTTTGCGGTCAACTCGACGCCTTACGTTTGACCAAAGGTTTCCGAAATCAAGGAATTGAGTGGCATATTAGTTTTTTAAAATTTCCAAATGAGTTTTTTAGATCGTAAAAGGCTTTTTTAAAGAAAATAATGATTTTTTATAAAGTTTGACCAAAGATTGTTCTGGGTCAGGGAATCAAATGGCATTATTAGTTTTTCAATTTTTTCAAATATTTTTTTTTGCTTAAAAAATGATTTTTTAAAGAAAATAATAATTTTTTACAAAGTTTGACCAATGTAACCGGGGTCGAGGAATAGATTGGTGATGCTAGTTTTTTAACCCTTTGACTCCCGGCGACACATATATGTGTGCAAATATCTACTAAAAAAATTTGGATTTCTGCAGGAAAAGCAAATAAATGAAATATTAAGGATTAGCGTGGCAGATAGATCTCATCGAGATCTATCGAATGGCATGTCTTTTAACCCTTTGACTTTCGACTTTTTCCTGCGACAATTTAAATTTTATAAGAAATATCTGCACACATATATTTGTCGCCGGGAGTCAAAGGGTTAAAACTTTTTTGACATTAATATTTTTACATAAACGACAGATTTTTTTACAAAAGGAATTTTTTTTATAAAATTTGATCAAAGGTAATTGACGTCGAGGACTTAAATCGACTTTACTTGCTGTTATATTATTTTCCTATAAAACTAGAAAGCTGAATTGTAGAAAAATAATTGTCAGTTGAGAAAAAAGTTTAATACATGAAATGGCTAGCTCTGAGTGACGCCAACGAACAACTAGCCGTTCTCTCTAACAGTTACAAAATTTGTGTTTCGAAGAAGACTTAAAGAATTATGAGAGTTTTATGGAACGCATTATCTCGAAGTTGCAATCGTGATCGGAATTGAGCGGAATACTGGGCTACCAAAGAACAGGTAAATTGTTTTGGTGCCTGAAATTTGGGCAGAATACTGTATTTTAGTCACCTATTCTAAGGAAAATCAGTGAGCATTTTGAGAGAAGCAAATAATCGCAGAATTAAGCAGTTCGAAGGCAAAGGTTCGCTACCCTATAAAGTTTGATGCATGGAACAGCTAGCCGTGAGTGGCACCCGAAGGGGCGCCGACGAACGACTAGCTGTTCCTCTGTAGTTAGGCATAGGAGTTCTGCTCCAATAGAGATATAGAAAAATATCTCACAGGATAATTTGTCGCATATTACGTGACATCCGTGGTAACGGTATGAGCAGAATGGCAGCATATTGAAAACGTGCAGTTTTGTCTCAGATGCAAAATGGGGCCGGAGTCATTGTGTGATACTAGAAGTCAACTGATGGGTGCATTCTATGACGATTTGACTAGTTTCCTGAAATAATTGAAACGTGCGAAAGGCAAATGAGAACTATGAATTATCACTTGCTCAATGAAGCCTGGCCGGTGGAACGGCTAGCCGTTCCCGTAATTGATCGCGAAAATTTTGCTTTAGTATAGACTCAAATGAATCAGTTGTAAATTGATTCTTAGCAGTTTAAACCAATGTCGTTATTATTAAATGACCGGGATCATACTAAGGAGCTAAGCCTATCAAATTATGTGTTCTTTAAGCAAAATTTTTGTTTAATAAACTGAGAACTAATTGAAAGAGTTTTATATTCTTATGATTCTATATGGAATCAAGAGTTGAAATATCTAACATGATCGGACAAAGTTTACTTAAATGTAGGGATATAATATTTCTTTGAGAAAATGGTCAACAAATCCACAGGTTTAGCGCTACCTTGTTGAATTTTATTCTGTAGTGATAGTTTTAGAATAATATAAAAATCTAAAATGATACGTGTTTCTACTTCGTGTTATGTAAAGAATGAAAATGAAAAAGCTTTCAGCGCAATCCCTACGGGATTAAAATGTGAAACACGATATAACTGTTTTCGCTGTCGGTCACGATCTGTGACGCTGCCTTTGGCTGTCGGTCACGGTCTGTGATAGTCTTCTATTATCAAAATGTACTCGGTGACCTTTGACCCCACTGATCACGGCCTATGATGATCGTCTCCTATCAATATGTACTCGGTGACCTTTTACCCTGACGGTCACGGTCTGTGACACTGATTTCGCCTGTCGGTCACGGTCTGTGACAAAGGTCATCGAGTCTGTCTGTCACGGTCTGTGGGGGGGGGGGTGCAAATTTCTACCCCTAAACACTTCAACACTCTCTTTCAGATCGTGTTTCACAAAATAGAGTAGGAAGAGACATTACAACTTTTCTTGATTCAGTTGAGGGTCAAGTGAGTCGAAGCGACGAACGTTACTTGTACTTTAGATACACATATTAATCTGTTTTTTGGTTAAATATTTTCATCATTTAAGAATAATATTTAAAGTTTTTCTTGTTAAATTATCGAAACATTTCTATCAATCAATTCATCGACTTATATCTCTAATTACAGCATACAAGGATATTAATTTAACCAAAAATTGAAAAAAATTTAAATTTATAATTGATTGTAAGCCATGAATAAATGAGTAAAACTCTATGAAATTCAAGTTCTCATTATAAATTATAATGAATTATCAGTTAAATAATGTTCAAATTATCACTATTCGAAATGAATCAACTGTATCTCTGCTCGATGATTTTCATCTACTTTTTCACGAAAATACTAGATTACTCACGAGGAAACTATCTAAGGCGTCCGACGCTGATTCTTTTCATTCATACATTGTTTGATAGAAGGCATTCAGATAGTATAAAGCCTAAAAGCATTTGGGCTGACAACTCTTTCTTGAAAATTTATGATCGTTTAACTGAATTTCGAATCTATATTTATGGAGTTAACGACAAAATCAAGTTATAGAATTCTGACGTGAAATTTTGCCTATAGATAAGTCTAATGGTTCTTAAAATATCCTGAAAGTTTCAACCAAAAAGAGTGTTTCTTTCTCGACATATTGAGTTGTCAAAAAACAGACCCTTAGTGCAGATAATTCACAAAAAACAAGTTTAGTTGACAATTCAATATGTCGAGAAAGAAACACTCTTTTTGGTTGAAACTTTCAGGATATTTTAAGAACCATTAGACTTATCCATAGGCAAAATTTCACGTCAGAATTCTATAACTTGATTTTGTCGTTAACTCCATAAGTATAGATTCGAAATTCAGTTAAACGATCATAAATTTTCAAGAAAGAGTTGTCAGCCCAAATACTTTTAGGCTTTATACTATCTGAATGCCTTCTATCAAACAATGTATGAATGAAAAGAATCAGCGTTGGGCATCTCAGAAAGTTCTCTCGGGAGTGGATTATGTCAACCACAAGTAGAACCAATGGCGAATCCAGGGTGGTCGAGAGAAAGGGAGCGCATCTGCCTCTTCCTTCGACAAAAAATGTTCAGTTTTTTCTAATATAAAGGACATTCTTTTCCTGCCGCATCTCTTCTAGACCAATTTTTTAAACGGTATCGCACCACCTCAAAAAACTTTCTGGATCCACTCTAAGTAGAACATGGATATCGTACGTTTTATCGGTGCTATGGTGTATACTGAAAATTTACTAAAAGGGTAAGTCATATATCGTCATTGGTATTTTCCTATTATATTATCTTATGAAACTATCGAAACATTCCAATGGGTTCTATCTATCTATAACATTCCTTCTGACACATCATATGTCATCATTGGAATTTTTACATCACAGTATGGGATGATGCCATCGGAGTGTTTCAGAGTTTCGTATCTACACGTACTAGAATAAAACAATGACGACATCGTTTTCTCTTACACCAGATACGCACCATAAAATTACCTTTACCAACGTTGGGTACTTCCGCTAATTATATTTAAAAAGATCAAAATCGAAGAGTACTGAGTGAATGGAAATCGATTTTAATTAATAACAACCTATTTGACAGAATTATTTTTAAAGTCATTATAATTTTTGAGTGTTTGTAATTGATTGGAAAGGATTATAGGTAATTTGTCTTGATTTGAGGTGATTATTCCAAATGTAATTAAAACCGATAGATGTTCGTAATTATTTCTAATAGATTTTAACAATTTTTGCTAGATTTAGGATGGTTCTTCTCAAAATGATTCATATTGATGGATACGTATGATCACTCATAGTGAATTACAATTAGCAGCTTTCGTTTAACCTGATAAGAATTGTTAATAGATTGAACTAGATAATAATCAAAATTTACTAATTTACGATGATTATTTTCAAAATGATTAAAATTGATGAGAGTTTTAATCGATTATAATTAAGACTCCGTGACTTAGAATATTTTTTTCTGATATAATTAAAACCAATGAATGTGTATAATCATTCATAATGGATTGTAGCCTATATTCATCAGTTTTCTGCGATTACATTTACTATTTTGTCTTTTCTTACTAGAAAAAATTGATAGGTATTAATGAAAACTAATTATGACTGAAAATTGATTATAAATGACTTTTGAGAAATTAATAAATAATGATGAATTTCGATATGTTACATAGTGCTTTGCATTTGTTACTGTGCATATTTTGTTATAAAGTGCACACAAAGTAAAAATGCATTAAGAATTTTTTTTGATTTTTCTACATCATTCGATAGAGAATTTCAAGGTGGTCAAGAATACGTGTGCCTTGCATTTTCTTAAACCGTTTTCCGATCGCAAAATTGAAAAAATTCGGAAAGTGTCAGATATAGATAATTTGGCAACTTTTCGTAAACTTCATTTCTTTTTCTCAACAAAACTTTGAATACTACTTATCCGAAACTTCTGTCCACTATATTATAAAAAAATTATTGTGATAAACTCCGTATTATCTCTATCAATATGTAAATATCATCAAATTCAAAGCACTTAATTAAGACGTATCCTGGACAGTTCAAAATTTAAATTTGTTAATTTCAAACCCATGTCCTTAAAATCAATAAAAAATCGGTGATTTATCGCGATTTATCGAAACGATAATCGTGGGCTAAATCGCAATAAAATCGCCGATTTTTCTCGATTCTTTTGACAATTTTTGCGATAAATCGTGATTTTTATAGTTGATTTTTCCTCTCTATTCATGAATATTCTATGTGATTTCATGCATGTATACTAAGTTTTCTCCATTGTATTCAAAATATTTTTATAGATTTTATTTCAGGAATGCTTTTATTGAAAAATGAACGGTTACATTATTTTACATGGACAAATTATGTAACAAAAATTTAAAAAAACATGGTGCGAAGCTTCACATAGCTAGACTACCAGATGTTCGAAAAAAAAATAGAAAAAAGCTTAATAAAATGTTTATATTTAATAATTGAAATTTTAAATTGAATTTTTTCTTGGAAAAGAATCAATGTGTATATATTTTGGTTCATAAATTAAAAATCTAAGACAAAGAGAATGAATAAAAAATCTACACGATCACCACGAGCCTACATACGATGATGATGATCGTAGAAGTCCTCGTTGCATAAAAGAAGGACAAGTCTGATGGTTTACATATATCGTAGATATATTGAATTATCTTAAAACAGATCTGTATATGTAAAATCTAAGTGATAAAATACTAAGGTAAAAATATATCTAAAACAAACTATCGTCTATCGAAAAAAAAACGTTTCGATATGAATAAATATAAAATCAGATTAAGTTCAATTGAATCGTTTTTCGAAATTGTCCAATCTTATTCGTGTCACAATAGCGACATACATCTTGAAATGAAATCTTATTTTGATTTCAAATCTTCATAATTATGTTGAATAACTATGTACAAATTCTATTTGACTTTGAGTTTGGTGAAGGTTGAAATATTTCTTCAATTAATTCATCATTTATAATCAACCACAGAAATCGGTGATTAAACGCGATTTATCATCGATTTTTGAAAATCGATTTTTCTTCCCTAATCGCGATAAAATCTGATTTAATCACCGATTTTTTAGCGAAATACGATTAATCGCGATTTTTTGATAAATCGCTAAAATCGCGGCGATTTTCGCGACATGGGGAGTAAGAGCATTTTTTTGATCAGAACAAAGTTGACCATATTAACTCGCAATATACAGAACTGTATTATCAGATAAATGATTGTAATTGATTTCGAAACCTAATCGATTTAAATAGATTATAATTAATATCGGTTGATGTTGGACAGGACAAAAATCCTCAATTACTGGTTGAAACCTATTAGTCTCAAAAATTAATTATAACCGATTAATGAAAAAATCCTAAAAACACGGCTATAGTTTCGAATAATTGATTTTATTCGAGTTCAATAAAAAAATTGATGATAATCCGTACGAAAACGTTGATTCTAAAACAATTACGCAAAGAAATCGATTATAATCTAAAATTTAAATGAAGAAAATCAAATTTTTTCGATTTTCATCGATTAACAGCCCTTGAAATCAATTAAAATCATGTATACACTGGTTTTAAGCATTTTTTTTACATCGGTTGTGTTGTGGTAGCCTCACATGAATAATGTTGATTTTGTTTTCGTTTCAAAAGTTGGAAAAAAAAGCTACGATTGGAAATTATAAAATACGTGTCTTTATCATTTTGAGTTATTTCTTATCTCAATGGGAGAAGCATAATAAACGGATTGCGTGGAAGGATGACGAATTCCAGTAAAAGAGAAAGAAATAAAGATAGCATCTGAGTCAAATTTTTTCCCTTTCAAAACATTCAGGGAAAAATTTCATCATAATCAGCATTGGTATAAATGACGAGATGCGATGCTTCATTCTTTATCATTTGATATAACATATTATGGGTCAAAGAATAAAGTAAGATATTTATTTTAGAAAATTCAATTCTGATTTTTTTTTGTATTTTTGTATCTTTCTAGGGGTTTTGGGCAACGAAAGTGATGTTTAACATAAATCGAAGGTTAAGTACGATAGCGGATTTAACAGAGCAATCAATTTTCTTAGACATTGATTTTTAGATCATAATGAAAACATCTATGGATTTATAATTTTTACTCTTAATAAGTAGCTATCCCATTGGAACATACGTTCTAGACGTTTTCTTTGATTTTTAGGGAAGTTTTAAGCCTTATATTTGGTGATTACAAAGAGAAATAAATCTGAAATTTTTAGTACGAATAGAACTCATAAAACTCTATAAATTCCAAATGTATATCTTTTTCTATTCACGAGATATGTGACTTAAAACTTCTCTACAAACCAAAAAAATCTCCGCGACTTATGTTTTAAGTTATATAAATCGTCGAGTATCTCAATTTTGATCTATTTTCCCTTCTCATAATATACTAATAATGAAGCGATGAAAACCCAAGAAGAGATGATATCAATGAAAGAAATACACTTATCATATCTCTTCATATATTGACCCCATTAGGACAATTAACTCTTGAGGAGTTCACTGAAAGCATTCGCAAGTACGCCAAACTAATAGTTTAAGATATAATATGTATTTATCCAATTTGATACAAACTTTACAGAACATCTCAAAAGCTGAGGGTGCAACGAAATCTTGATCAACATTCGAAGAATATATCTCGATACTTGCGGGTGATTGCAAATTTAATTGTATAATCGAACTGCATGTAAATCCGAGAGACAAATACACGTATTTATTTTCCTCTAATTTGAGTGTAGATCAAGATAGTTTGCCTTTGTCGTCAACTGTTCTGATATGCTGAGAGTGTGGATCAAGATTTTATGGCACTCCCAGCTATTGAGATACTTTGTGAGGTTTATATCAAACGGAACAAATACACATTTTCTCTTAAACTATTAGTCCGATAGTCTTGGGAATATTTTTAATGAACTTCTGAAGATCTAATTAGCTTAATTGAGTGAATACATAAGGTAGAGGTTCGATGAATGAATTTGTCCCACCGTAAGAGAATAGATCGTAAAAGTATCGTTATTGTGTCATCAAAAAGCAGTATAAAAATCGTAATATCTACAGCAGTAGGCAGATTTCCAAAAAAATGAAATTTTCTTGTAAAATATACATACTTCGAAAATTGCTATTATATAAAATACATGTTTTAGAATATAACGGGTGGATCGAAAGTTTTCGGACAAAATGTTTGCTCATTTTTGACCCACTTGAAAATATTTCAGACGAGTCGAAAACTATGGATTAGATCCAAATTTTTGTGCTCTTTCTGAATATGAGCTTGGAAATTTTGTATCTATTTTTGTTCAAGAGCAGTGAAGAAATCTTTGAAAGACCTCAAAAGTTAATTTGGACGACGCATAAACAGCTTTTTCCTAACCCATACATACCCCTTTGCGAAGATACTAAAAGTTATCGGACACGGCAGTTCTGTAGAGCGGACACTTATTTACAAAATGGGATATTGAATTAAGTTGTAGCTTTAACATAAGTGATGTTATATGTATTTTGTCAGAAGCTCCTTTTTGTGAAAAACGCCTTTTGGTCAAAAAGTCAATTTCTCATAAATCAGGGTATAGAAAAAACAAAAATTGAGAAGTCTTGCCTAAAGACTAAAAAAATTCAAATAGTACATTTTGTAGAGCAGATTTCCCTTTACCAGCTGATTGAGTAATAACGGTTCCACCTGTTAGTTTCGGATCGCAATAGTTAAAATATAACAAAAATTGTGAAAAAATTTCCCGTCCAAACAAATTTTTCAGGCCTTTCAAAGATTCCCTCACTACTTTCGAACAAAAACTGACAAAAAAAATCCAAGCTCATATTCAGAAAGAGCACAAAATTCTGGTTCTAATCCATAGTTTTCGACTCGTCTGGTATATTTTCAAATGGACCAAAAATGAGCAAACATTTTGTCCGAAAACTTTCGATCCACCCGTTATTAGAAATTACTGTAACTACTGCAAAACCGATTTGGTGCTTCGGATTAATTTTCAGGAAAGAAATTTTGCTTTTAATAAAGTCGCTAGACTTTTGTGAGAGGACACAATGATGAAGTAAAGAGATTTCCAAACAAGGAAAAAAATATCCAAGCAGAAAAAAATTTCCAGGGAGAAAAAACATTTGTTCAATTAGGAAAACAATTTTTCATAAAAAAACACATTCATGGCTACCAAAACAACTTTCCCGACGCATAGTTCGGCTGTGATGTACTCCTTCCTATTAGATTCTAAGAAACAAAATTTACTTTCAACCGTCTACGAAGAATATTTAGAGCAAACACTATACCAATCTAAATTTTCTCATTTGCCTCATTTTCTTCTTTCGCTTTCACGAACTTATGTACATTGCAACTCATTCTTTTCCAGACAACGACCCAATGTATACATTACTTTTTTTTTTACCTATCTTTCAAACATGACAAAATAGAAACAATTTCCTTACTTAAACATCCCATAAAATTCTGTACTTGGGAAAAGATTTTGGTGTCATGAAATTTTTTTCTCCAAAATTAAATTGAATTTTGAGAAACTTTTTCGCTTTTCCGAAATTTCGTTTCCTTTTTGAAATTTTTTCTCTTTCCGAAAAAAACTTTCCTTAAAATTAATACCAGACATCATATGCAAAAACGGTTCAATATTCAATTATAAACAACTGAAAGAAGTTTCTTCAAAATTCACTTTGCCTGAAACTGTAAAGAAAATTTTCTATAGAAGTTACTAGAAAACTTTAGTAATCTTGAAAATTTCTATAGTTTCCTTCTTATTATTATTGTATAGAAATAAGATTATAGATATATATTCGAAGACCTTACCCCTAAGGTATACAAGAACTTTTAGTAGTTTGGAAATTACCAAAAATTCTTCTAATTTTTAGAGGTAGAATTTTCGAATTTATATGTATTATATCTTATATATATATTTTAATCATAAAAAAGAAATTATAGAAATTTCTGTAATTAATAAAATTTACTGATAATTTCTGAAATTACTAAAATTTATTCTACTTTTTAGGAGTATAAGTTTTTAAATCTACATCTATTATATTACGTCTATTTTATAATAATTATGAAATTATAGAAATTGCCTAGTAATTGGAGGTAATTCCATCCAGGAGATGTAGTTAATTTCTAAAACTTCTGGAAATTGCTTAATCGTATGATAGTAATTACGAGAATTTTTTGTAAAGTTGATGCATATGCATATGGATATATTGTAATGGCATTAGAAAAATCTTTTATATTGGAAAATTTCCTTTTTTGGAAATTTGAACATTTCTCGATATCTAACCACTGCAAAAGTGAGGATTTTAGCTTTATATGTTTTCAAAAACAATGTGCCAAGTTCGTTCAATATCAGAAATGATAAAAAACTTTAATTTCTCAATATTTAATTAGAAATCTACTCTAGATAAGTCTTCATATAGGTGAGAGCTCGTTCGTTACATTTCTAAACAATTTTAATCGTGAAATTTATTTTACTTTAAATTTTTTCCACTATCATTACTCTGTTTTATATGTGCACGCTTTCAACGAAGCTTTAGGTGAAATAGAAGAATTAAAAATCCCAGGAAACAATTTCTCTCTCGCGTATACGTGTAACGGAGCTACATGTTATGAAGGAGATCCGCTAAACTTCGACTTAAAACTTACACTCACTATTTTCTTCTAAAACATATGTGAGTTCCATGAAAGAAGAAAAAAAAATCTTTTTTAAAATTACACTTTGTGTAAAGTAGTAGATAGTATGGTAGAGTTCGAATTTCTTCACTAAAAATGCTTTATGAATGCGCTGTTCTGAAACTTGTTTTGTTTCTATGGTAAGCGTTAGCATAACCACTCTAATAAGTTGCATAGAATCCAGCGTCATGATTGCATCTCATTGCCATCATAACTCAGTGGCAGATATCATATGATTTTGGCTATATTCTTCTTGAAATTAAAACTCGTTTTTATATGCGCTGCATTGAGTAGAGGACTGTTTTTGGATACTATTTCTATTTCTTTATAATTCTAGAAAATGACTAGCACTGAACTGAACAATTCATTTCACAGTATTGATGAAGCTATAAGTTCAAAACAATCATCTGAGCAAATTATGGCTTTATTTACAACTGCGAAAGAATTGATTGATACATTTGAATATGACGAATTAATATTTAATCCTGCAAAATATCGTTATCATATAAAAAAATCTAGTTATTTGAGAATGATCGGAAAATTACTTGAATCAATAAGAGAAGAAACCATTGCTCAACGATATGCACCAAAACTTTCGGCACAGACTGATCAGACAGAGATAACTTCTGTCGATACCGAACAATTTTCCAGCAACACTTCATTATCCAACATGCACGCTGCTATACGCGAGAAATTTGACAAGTTGAAAAATTATCTAATTTGTGTGGTAGAATTATCGGTAATTAATAAACTAGAATCATTGATTCAAGGTTATATAGTACCCAATGTTCAGTCATATGAGCAGTACACAGTTCTGCAACAAATATCATCACAAATAAGAGAGATTTTAGATTTATTTAAAAGTCGAACAATTAATCGAAATGAAGATGATGCGGAAATACCAGTCAGCTCGGTTGATGCCAATCTATCTTATGATACGGATGTTACTTTACTTGATGTTGCAATTGATAAATGTCTGGATGAATACAAATTGAATTTTTGTCAGTTTCTGTTATTACAAAACCAAAATGCAATATGTAATATATTATTTTCAAACATTCCATTAACACATGAACGTATCAATAAACATACAAAAAAACTCAGCCTACTTTTTCATCCAGATAGAGCATCTGATGAGAAATACGAAGAAGATTTTCGTGAAATTTTTCAAATTATAATGGCTTGTAAAGAAGATTTATTAAACGAATTAACAAGAAATGGTACGATTTGTGATAGTGCACTTGTTCAACAGCATATCGAAGAAGGTCGGAAATTATGGGAAATTGCCAGAGATTACAGTAGAGCACAACATGGTAAATGGTCACAATTGAAACATTTAAATGCCGACGAATTAAGAAATTATTTAAAGAAAGATCTAAGTGAGCATCAAAAGCAATGTGCTCTCCTTGCGTATGAACAATATCGGGCAGCTGCACTAGCTTTGGGCAAACATGGTACGACCGAAGAACGTAGTGAGCTGCGAAGGATGATGGGCATTGCACTTTATACAGCTGAAGAATTTTTACAAGCTCAAATTTATATTATTGCTTCTATGTTCATTTTGACAAGTGAAACCAGTGTAACACAGGCTACGAAAATTGAAGAGCTACAAGGCTTACTGGAAAAATTTCGAGGTGTTAATACAACTGTTTCAACTTCGGAACAAAGTCAAAAGATCTCATCATCTACATCTTCAACGTCAAACGCAGAGACAATATCGACAGATCGAATATTATCTATGGCTCCGCCTACGACTGTTTCCACTGTAAACGGTCAGTCATCAGCATTAGTATTAAAAGCACATGTTAAGAAGGAATTGCGATTTGTGGTATTGCAACAATGCTTAATTAAAAGTAAAAACAAACAGATTGAAACATCAGATGAACTGATACAATATGCTAAAAGAATAGCAATTCAAAAGAGCGCGATAGGGGTTGGTATTGGGGGAGTAGCTAGTGTTTCCTATGAAAGCATTGCAGCTGGATCAGCCGTCGGTTCAGTATCGGGACCAATGGGTGCTTGTGTGGGATTAGCGGTTGGTTTTAGTGTCGTAATTGGTGGTCTTTATTTAGGCCTTGATTTTGTCAAGCAAAATCAAAATCGATTTCAAGAGCCAAAAATACGAGAGAAACTGAACGACAAATTCAAGAAAGCACTTGAATATTATAACCAACAAATGTATGGAGCGTTTTTAGAAGAATTAGCTGCAGAATACTGGTCAAAATATCATTTATTTGAAATTGTACCAGAAGACGATAAGATAGAAATTCATTTAAATCCGCAAAGAATCATTACTGTTTTATTGGAACATGAATTTCGTCCGGATGGTATTGCGTATTTGTTGAATTTAATTGGTGAAGCTTTGTTAAATAAACCGGAATTATTACGAAATGAAAGAACTAAAAATCCGTCTCTTCGAGAGCCACTACAATCTACAATGAACGAATTAGCTTTGAAGTTATTTTCGGCTGTTTATGCTTCACCGTCACAACTACAAGGTAAAGCTAAACAATTAGATGAACAAGTAAAGAAAAGAACTTTGAACAATCCTGATTTACATATACTAGATCGTTGGTTTCGATCTCATGTCACAAGTCACTATTCATCGTACGTTTATTCAATTCCGAAAGCATATTTCAATGATGCACTACTGACATCCTTCACTGCCCGTCTGGAAGAATTGAGCAACATAGCACGTTTAAACTGTGCTATTGTTAATATTATTATTGGCGGTTTAGATAACTTTGAGGAAAGTCAAAATATTATGTTAGAAATTAAACGCAAACAAGCCGTGACAAGCAATCATCGATTTTATATGATTTCACAATCAATGATGCAAGCAATTGATGATCTATTAATGGCATTTGGTTTTGTACCAAAAGAATTAGTAGATCCTGAATTGTTGGCATTAGAATCTAACCTTGCACTTGAAAATATCAAAACTGTTATGATAAAGAATGTAGCTGTAAATTGCGAGAATGTTCAAGCTACATTATATGCACCACAGCAACTAACAAAACTATGCCAGCTAAACAACAATGAGACTATTACCAACCAAAGCGAATTCGTCGAGAAGGTCAAACAACTTTACAATGATAACACTGGGGAAGAAAAGTTAACCACAGATCTATTACATATGTTGACAGCCGACGGTAAAAATAATATAACGGATTGGTCCAATCAGTACTGTTGTGCACAAAAATGGGTCCTCACGGTGGCTCATTTGCCAATTCTAACGAGAATTTTTAATATTACAATCCATACTTGCTACGTTGGGACAAATGCGACATATGGACATGTTTTCTTTGCAAATGAAAAAGCAATTGAAGAAAATATTTGTTTAAATTCACATCTATTTGTCATACTGCATTCTAATTATAAGGATATAATTGGTATGTTTAATACAGCTAGTAGAAAGTTGAACTACTTATATTTGCAATTGAGTATGATTAAAACAAATCAATTAAAAATTGATCTATATAACCAAATCGCAACTATTCATCGACTTGATGCAGAATTTTATGAGAAAATTCATCGTTTAAAAGCTTTACCAAAATGGAATGATGCTAAGAAAAACTATCGCCATATTCTTGACTTGGAACCAAACAATGTCACAGCATTATTAGGATTCGGACGATGCCTTATTATGCTAAGTAAATGGAAGAAAGCTATCGAATTTCTTCGTCGAACATTAAATAAATACGACACGTCCAGTGAGGCATGGTATCTATTTGGTCTAGCACAACGTAAGAATAGCATTTATGGTGTAGCAAAGTTTGCTGTTCAAAAAGCACTAGAAAATAATCCAAATTATGAAGACGCTGTCAATGAATTAAAGGTAATCAATGCATTAATGTCCGAGAAAATGGAAGATCGGCTAGAGGTTTACTGTAACATGACCATAAGAAATAAATTTAATCGTCGTGACAACTACTCTGACTATAATATTTTAACTATAGACGGCGGTGGCATCAGAGGAATAATGCCAGCTATCTGGATGTCAGAAATTGAACGCCGTACTAATCGTTCAGCTGCCTCTATGTTTCATATGATGGCTGGTACATCAACTGGTGCCATCATTGCAGCTGGATTGTGTACACCAAAACGTGATAATGTACTTCAACCACGTTATCAAGCATCTGACATAGTTAAACTCTATACTGCACATTCACATGAAGTATTCCAAAAACCAGCTGATTTTTTGTATAATCTCCGACGTCAATTCTCACAGGAGTCAAAATATGTTGCAGGAACTCGTCAGAAGTTATTTAAGAATTATTTTGATCATACACGTCTGTCACATGTCCTAACGGAGTTAGTTATTCCAGCTGTGAAAAGTGACTATAGCAAAACAACATATTTATTCAATAGATACGATTGTCGTGCATTTACAGCCAGTGATTACGAAATTCAAGATGTATTGATGTGTACTACAGCTGCACCTACATATTTTGATCCATATAAACTTGATGATTCTTCATATGTTGATGGTGGTGTTCAGATGAATAATCCTGTGATGGCAGCATATTCTGAAGCTTTACGTTATGGTATACAAAAAGATGATTTATTCCTATTATCATTGGGTACAGGTGATTACGTACCCGACCCATTACATCCTGATGCAAAACGGCATTTACTATTCTATGCAATGCATCAACAAGAAATATTAAATATTATTTTGGATGGACCACAATCTAATGTAGATGTGCATATGCAAACTGTTATTCCTAAAGGCAAATATCAACGTTGGCAGTTTTGGTTTGAAGAACCCATTGCATTAGATGCTACAGATGAATCAAGTATACAGATACTGTTTGAAAATGCACGTGCATTCTTCGAAGAAATGGATGCATACGATAATGATAAACGATTAGGATTGCTTCTTGAAAGATTAAAAGGTGATGTACATTAAAATATTAAATGATTAATTTAATCTTTATGCTCATATGGCCTATATAAGTAAACTAGAAAGTCTATCTAACCGATTCATTTTCGTGTATCATGCTTTCCGCTCATTCTTTCACAAATTATATGAATCTAACAGTTTCATTATTTGATTATCTGCTGATATATAATTGTAACGCGTTATCGGTTTTTTTATATGCTTAAATATTTAATCAAACGGCTTTTTTTTATCGTTTTCTTTTGTAATCTGGAACTTTTGCTAATAAAACAAATTTCAAAATATAAAAGGAAAATAACCGTTCTCGTTTCTTGTTTTTCAGTATCAGAGGTCCTAGCTGTTGAAGCGCTTGAATCATGCGTTATATCACGATGATGAAACAAGTAAAAATAACTCATAAATACGTTTTTTTCTGTCATGCTTGGTTCTTAATTCGATAGACCTTCATTCAATGTTGTTGGGCTTACAAAATAAATTGGACTAACGAGAAAAACGCCGGAGCTGATATTCTTCATTTTCCATTTATATGATCGAGCTGAGTTTAGATGCAGAACTTGTAATTTTCGCATTGAAACACTTTATTTACCCTTGACGTCCTAGGATTTTGAAAAATCGATCTCACCTGAATGATTGTGAAATTGAAACACGAACTGATCTTCGAAAAAGATCATCGCTCAGGAAATTTGATCTCTTCGTTGAGGTTTATGTATCTTACTTACATGTCAAAAGGCTAATGGCGAAGATTTTGTTGATGACAATGTTCTATTAACTATTATATCTAATTTTGAGTTCTGGACCAGGCTCGAATGAGAAAAATTGTCAAGCTCTAAATCGAATTGACCCGATGGACTAAGGATTAGGACGATCAGCAGAACTTCATCTCTCTGTGGCTACGTCGCTACTGGTCAAATGATTTAAATCATGTACTTACAATGCTATTGGAATAACACACGTATCGAGACATCATGTAGTCGACTAACGAGATCGAGAAAATCTCTCCTTCTTAAAGACAATAATATGAAACTAGAGATGGAAAGTTATCGTTACTAGCAAGTTAAGTTATCGGCTAACTAGTAAATGAAGAATTACTAGTAACTTTTCTATCTTATATGAAACAAAAAGGCAAGCATAGCGATTTCTATATGCAACAAAACCCGATAACATCAGTGAGTGCACACATTCTGAATTTATCTGAATACAAGATTTTTCTCTCGGTGGAAGTTGGTAATCTTACTCGAAAATTTGTTTTAATATCAAACTTATCAATTACAGGTGTTTGCCAAAAACTTGGAAATTTTTTTCTAATAATATTATTTTATGTACATGCCTTCTTCGAATTGACTTATACTCGTACTAATGGGCCAGAACGAGTACTTTAAAATACTCTCATTCAATATTTTTTTTCTATTTATCTTTAGAAAAAATAAAAAACAAACACCTGTATTTCCTTCAACCTAGCAAAAATTTTTACTCTATGAATTTTAACCTTTTTAATTTCTTCATCTGAACAGTGTGGAGCTAACCAGTTTTATTTTGAGGTTTTTTCCTCAGTATTATATTTTACGAATAAACAAATGTTCTTGTGATATCAGCATAAAAAATATTACTTGAATACTAATTCACTTGCGGTCTAATAGTCTAAACAGATTTGTTAATAAAACGACTGACACGATTTCAAGCATTTTTCCACTAAAGACATCTTTGGTAATAAAGATTTTCTAAAGTGATATTGCTATTTTCATCACTTACACCTGACAGCAAAAGGATAAATATTTTTCCAGTATATAAACACAATAAAGAATTGAAATTACACCTCAATATCTAATAGAGAACATATGGTTTTTCTGCGATAGTCTTATACATAGACTTTTTCACTTTACGAGTGTATATTTCCATTGTTCGTTTGGACATATTGATCAGGGTTGCCAAACCTTCTGATTTGATTGAGAAACTCCTGGTTTCAATATTTTTCTCCTGATCTCCCCAGATTTTTAATTCTTTTCCTACTTTAATTTTAGCAACAATTAAACAAATAAAAAAATAAGAAAAAAGAAGATATATCCATTTTTCTTAGTGGATGTCTATGATTACACCATGACATATTCAATGTGAGAGAAAAAAATAATGAGAAAACATTCAACAGAATTCTCGAAAAGTGTATAATACTTTTTTTTATCTCGATAATTATTAATTAATTTCAAGAACATATTCATTATCAATACATGTAAAGTCATAGGATTAGGTCAACTTATATATTAGAAGAATTTGAGAGAACTCTACGGTTATTGTTACTAAATATGCTTTAGATATTTTATTGAGATAAAGTTACATAGAGACAATATTGATTTTTTAGATGATGAATTTTCTATACCTATCTCTCGTAAGTTTAAAGAACTTTCCTGTAAAGAATTTTTCTCTTACTCTCAAGGACTGATGCATAATTCCAACGGCTTATTTTGTACTTTACGAAGTCCATTTGAATTAGAATATGTAGCAAGAGAGTATCTCCCTAGTCTGACTTATTTTTGAAAATTTTGGTTCAATGAATCTTGTTAAATATCAAATCTATTGCGAGCAAATAATCCATAATATATTCACCTTTTTCTCGAGGAATAACTTCGAATAAAGTTTACAACAATGGTGATAAACACGAGCAGAATCGTAGATTATCCGATATTACTACACAGTCACAATGAATACCTTTATCAATTCAAAGCTATGAGGAGATGCCTCTTGTTTCCCTCGTTCAAAATGTTGAACAAATGCTTTAGATCGTTAAAAAAAACTTGGACTCTTCCATAAAGCGGTTTAACTAGTGATGAATCTGTATCTATCATGCTTCTTACAATGATGACATTATAATAATTGTCGAGACTAGAAGAAAAAGATTTTTATTTTCTATTCATTTTGTTTTTTTTCAGTCATCATGCACAATTTCTACGTGTTTTCATTTTTTTGATCTCAATATAATGAATTCGAAGAACGAAAAATGCATCATGTAATCTTGCGACAGTTATTATTGTTAACGTACACAGCTTTTCTTTCTGTTTTTCATTCAACTTCACGCCACAAAACTGCGTCGCTCATGCAATTCAATTGAATTTAAAACTTACTAATGCGTACGTATCAAACGTAGGTTTTATTAATGTTAGCCAATACTAAGTGTAATATCGAAAAAGATTAGGTATCATATATGTAGGAAATATAGGATGTTGTAAATCCAAAGGGAGATAAAGGGTACGCAAAAGTGTCCTTTATATGTTTCACTATTGTTTATTTCTCGTCTCGTATTGCTTTTCCAGCATCGTTGATAACTTGAATATGTGATACTGCTGAAAAAGCTTACTTGAGCTCATTGTTACAACAGTTCTTTCCATTATTAAAATGGATCTTCTACTTTTCTTTTCTCTTTGAATTTCATTATATACACTTGTGAGAAAAATATTGATAGCGTAAGTATGAGATGAAATGGTACAAAGAAAACATCCCATAGATCAGCTCATCTATTAAAACCAATTTTTTTACGTCTTGAACCGTCTTTTATGTCTTTCCTAGTGATAATTTCAGTTTCCTTTATATGTTTCTATTTGGAGTCGTTTATTTGACATTAATTATTTTTTATGTCAATCACATTAATCTTACAACTTTTTACAAAAACAAAAAATAAAGATTCAAAATAATAATATGTTGGTGAATTCATCGGAATCCATTCGAACTTATCAAACTTTGTCAAGACTCAACATCCGCTTTTCTCATACATGATTTCAATTTCATGTTTTTAAATATTAAGAAATAATATGAATTTTTTTCCAAATTTCAATAGATCACAATAAATCCTTTCATATTTCGGTAGAATCTGTGGATTTATTCAAAATTTTATGAACTCTAATACATTTTGTAATTTTTTAGATTCAGCACAATCTTTCAAGTTTGTCTATTTACACAAAGATTTTCTTTAAATCAAAACTTATAATAAATTTGATATAAGAAATGATAATGACTCCTTATGATAACAGTATTGTACCCATATTATCAATATTTATAGCAGAAAATAGTAAAAAATTTAATCGAGCTTTCAGCACATAGAACCACATAAAATGAATTTTAGTTTTCATTGTCGAAACTTCTGTAAATATATTGAAAACAAGGCCAAGAATGAGAATATAATAAACTATATGATCTATTATTTCTAAAGAATATACAACTTAAGTTCATATTTCATTAAAAAAGAATTTTCATTTTTGAATGAAAGAAAAGGAAGAAAATTGCATAAAATTAGAAGCTCATCTCATTCAGAGAAAAATCCTAATACGAGTTGAAATAATATTATTATTGTTATATTTTCGATCTCAGTAAACATGATTAATGTGATTGTTACTTAAATTATTTGATTTATTAAATATTTGAATTTAGGTCAGACCACGTTAAAACAGTTACATCAGTTAAATTCCGGAAAGCATTACATTTGCCAATATCCTGGTTGTCGTAATCGTTGTTCTCGAAAACATAAAGTTTCAACTGTTCCTGTTTTGGACCTAAAAAATTGTTATCGTACTCTTATTTATTCTAATCGTCTTTATTGTCATCATAATTATTTTATATGTGAAAACTGTGATCGTGATGATTATTATCATTATTATCAATGTATAGGATGTGGACATATTTATTGACATGATTGCTGTTTTAAATAAAACATATTTGAATTATCTTCTTACTTTTTTTTATATTGCAGAATTTTGATGAATGATTAAATTTTAATAAAGAACACAAAATCTATCGACGAATTAAAACTCTACATTTGTTTCTTAATTATAAGCATATTATTTCGATAAAGATCGATTGCTGAAAGACAAGAGTTGAGATCAACAAATTGATTTATACTTTAGATATACATATTAATCTGTTTTTTGGTTAAATTATCAAAACCTTTCTGTCAATCAATTAATTGGCTTATCTCTCTAATTAATGTAACCAAAAATTAAAAATAATAAAATTTATCATTGGTTGTAAACCATAAATAAATGAATATAACTATATGAAATTCAAATTCATTTCATATATTATCATGAACTTTCCACGAAAAGACTAGATTACTTAGATAAATATTAACAGTCATATGCGTTTTTATCCCATATTTTTTTTACTTTCTTTTTATTTCGGGGAAATCATCAACTATGACCAGTTGCATCTGGTAGAATTCACACAGCTTGATTCTTAACATGACATACATATATATACGTGTAGATCATTATATGAAATATTTAAACGCTTTTCACATTACAATCTCAATACTTTGATTCAAATCAATATCAACTATCACGAAAAATAATATCATGAACGGACAATATCATTTTCGTCTATTCTTCATTATGGTTTTCGTAATTGGTACTTTAATTCTTCATGGCACTGTAGTTAATGGTCTTCCATCTGAAAAAGTCCTTGTACGACAAACTCGAAAGACCTGTCCACCCAATGCACCTCTAAAACTAACTGCTTGCTATTCATCTTTTGATTGTTGTTCAGGTTCTTGTTATGTTCCTAAAGGTAGCTTTGGTCTTTGCTATTAAGATAACACCATCAATTAATGGGCGAATATATTTTCAAAAATGAATTTTGAATTTTAAAGATTTTTGACGTGTTTTTATTAGCAATTTTATTTTTTTGTCAAATAAAAACACTTGATTAACTTCTTGAAATTCCTTTAAAAAATGTAAAAGATTTATCAAAAGTTAATGCTATTGAGAACATTAAAAAAAAATTCAGCAAGAAAACATGGGTGACGTCAGCTCAATTTTTCAGGAAAAGCAATAACCTTTAGAATGATACAGAGTTGAAATTGATCCGTCCGACTTGCACCAATTTTTATTGATTTAAATTTTTTTTAGTATGCTTGCGTCGATAGGCACACTACTCTTACATGGTGTCACGCATAAAAGCGATATAACGGGTGTGCCATAAAGAACTGTCCTCTCAGTATTTTAAAGATTTCTCCACTATTATACCTGTGATTAAAATATATTCTTTTAGCAAAAGATAGCGCTTGAAATTTTCTACAAAACCATATATAAAAGAATTCAAAGCTATATTAGATGTATTAGAAAAACGACGAAAAATAAAGACATACAAAAAGTGGTAAAAAGTACTAGGCTGGACATAGTGAACGGCCGCACTTTGTGGCTCATTATTTCATCACTTACTTCGCTCGATTAGAAGAACAAAATATATCAAAAGATGCAGCGTGAAAAGCTCTACAATTAAATAAGAGCGCTTATCTCATAGTTGCACTTTTTGTTTTTAAACTAGACAAAATTTCAAGCGATCAAATTTTGATCGTGCAGAATGATATTTTTTTTCTACAAGATGAAATGGTTTTTTTCTTCTTAGCTCTTTTTATAATTTGCTCTTTGTAAATTGTAGAGCTTTTCTTGCTACATCTATCGATATATTTTGTTTTTCTAATCGAGCGAAGTAAGTGATGAAAAATTGGATACAAAGCACGGCCATTCATTATGCGCAACCCATTGCTTACTTTTTACAACTTTTTATGTTGTTACTTTTCATCTTTTTTCAAATATATCTAAAGTACGTATTGGGTCTAGTCATATATAGTTTTGTAGAGAATTTCAAGCGCTATCTTTTGCTAAAAGAATATATTTTAATCACAGGTATAATAGTGGAGAAATCTTTAAAATACTGAGAGGGCAGTTCTTTATGGCGTACCCGTTAATACTCATGGACCTCACGATACTCCCGGCATACAGTATTTCAGGAGGCAAGGGTATTCCCCCTTATATAATACTTTAGGAGCCAAGGATAGTTCCAACAGATAGTAGTAAAGGACTAAAGGGTACTGTCCATATACAATAGTTGAGGAGCCAAGGGTACCACAATATATAGTACTTGGTGACCTATGGATACCCTCGGTATACACTAGTAAAGTACCCAAGAGTATACTCGATCTATAATAGTCAATTTTCTATATTCGACCAGCAGGACAAATAATTATATAATGATATCAAATTCAAAATAGATTTGGTATTTATTTACAAAAGTAAATAGTAATTAAATTATTTACTAAAGAGTGATCCGAAAGTCTTGGTCGTTCTCAGAAAAATTGTTCGTTCTTCCTTATAGTAAACTCAAAAATGCTCAAACTTTGATATCTTATTTCTTGTAAGTAGGCGAACGTTACCCCAAAGTTTCATGTTTCTATCTCTTATTATAAGAGAGATACATATCGTAACATTCTAGAAAATTTTTTTCTCATATCTCAAAATATGGTTAGTGATGGACCACTGTTGTATTTTGCTTTTTCACCATTTAATATGTTCTATTATGAAAACAAAATATCCCACATGATGCAGTGTGAAAAGCTCTACAATCTAAATGGTAAAGCGTATTTTAGTTATGTAATTTTTTTTAAGAAGAATCAAAACTCTATGCAATCAATTTTCATCGTTGTAAGAAAAGGTCGTTTTTTTCTATACGAACGAAAAGTACGTTTTCTTTCCGCCTCTTCGTCACCAAATACATTTTTTAAGAAAAAGCAGAATATACCACAAAATGCAGCATGAAAAGCTCTACAATCTACACAACAAAGTGTATTCTAAATGTGTAACTTTTATTGTCAAAAACAGCGAAACTTTGTGCGATCAGTTTTTTGCAATAACAAAAATTAATCGTACATCACGCTGCATCTTGTGAGATATTTTGTTTTCCTAATAGAACGTATTGAATGGTGAAAAACTGAAGCAGAAAAATGATCAATTTACATGTATTATGTGCCAACTATTATTTTTGGAGACGAAAAAAAATTTTTCTAGAATGTTACCATATGTATCTCTTTTATAATAAGAGATAGAAACATGAAACTTTGGGGTAATGTTCGCCTACTTACAAGGAATAAGATATCAAAGTTTGAGCATTTTTGGATTTACTATAAGGAAGAACGAACAATTTTTCTGAAAAGGACCAAGACTTTTGGATCACCCTTTAAGATTTATTCAAGCAACATCAAAATACCTGGTATTGTGGTAGCTATACTCACACCCTCACCCTTATCCTCAAGAAGAAAGAAAAATGAAAGACAATGCAACTTAACACGTTGTTCTCACATCTACGAAAATAGTCCGTTAAAGAAAACTTTATCTTATTTTAAACTGGATGTTTTCTTTTCTGGCTCAATCAGTCTTAATTATCAACAATTATACTATATAGTTGTCTGCTTCAACGAAAATTAAACTATTTGAATTATTTGAAAATGACATTGAACCAATCTCATTACATGAAATATTTATTCATTCAGTGTTCGATATACTTATCAAAATCATAATATTCAGAAGGATTATATTCATATAATTATTGATTAATTTATTTAGATTTTTAAGCATATAATGAGTATAAATTTCATTCAAATGATAAGTTATTATAAGTTCAAAAAAAAAGAAACACATAGAAACACAATGTAGTTTTGTTGCATGAATGAAACGCTATCAGAAGCGTTTCGGATACTTTAATATCAAGCTGGGAGAAATTGTATATGATGTCATAAATCCACTCATAAGACCAGCCGTTACTCCACAGGTCAGCATATCTTGTCCTGAAAGATAAAGATTCTTGATTGGTGATGTTGGTGAAAGAATTTCCACTTGTCTAAAACGCTCTGGTGTGTGTGCTAATCCACCAGTAGCTCCATGATAAGTTCCAAGATAAAAATCATTCGTAACTGCTGTTCCATTATCAGCATAAACTATTTTGTCTTTTAAATTTGGAAATTCTTTTAAAAATATTTCTAACATTCTTTCTTTCCATTCATTTTTCAGTTGATTATAAGTATTACCACGATGTTTTACACGATTATCTTTAAAATCTTCAACATGTTCATAAATACCAATACTAATAATCGATACGATACTCTTCTTAGGACATCTAATGTGATATGTTGGATCTTTTGCAGATCCAAAAGATATGAAAATAGCTGGAAAATCTGCATCATAATCATCACGAAATTTCTTTATATTTTCATCATGATTCCATGATGGAAATATCCAGAAATTTTTCTTCGGTAAATCGAGTTCATCGGAATCACCTTCAAGACCAATGAACATTGACATATAAGTATTTCCCGAGACCAGTTCAGGGCTTTCTATAATCTTCAAATGAGATCGAACTAAATTTTGATGAGTTTCAGGTATAAGATACTTGTAAGTAATTGTTGAACTGATAGCACTAACAACAATTCTTGAAGAGATGTGATGACCTTTTACTACAACCCCAATAGCTTTATTCTCTTCGTTTATAAGAATTGACGAAACTGGAGCACGAACGAACGCTTTTCCTTTGGATTTCTCGATAATTGGAATAATACTACGTGCGATCATTGATGGACCCCCAACTGGAAAGTGTCCGCCACCCATATAGTGATCAGATAGTAATGCTTGCATTGCAAACGATGATCGTGATGGAACTTCAAGGTAATCACCATATAAATATGTCAAAATTCCAATAAGTTTCTTATTATTAGTTAATTTAGATAGAACTTGTTCGGTTGTTTCATCAAATATTGAAAGAAAAGGTTGAACAAGTTTATGAATTATTTTCTGAATCCATCGATATGGTATGCATTTTAGCAAGAATAAGATTGTAATACCAATACGAATCTTCTTAATCATATTGAAATATTCGTTGATCGCTTTTTCTTCGTCAGAAAATGAAGTAATCAATGCCTTCTTAAGAGTCTTAACATCAGAATGCATTGGATATTCTTCACGATTTTTCCCATCTTGAAGAATTACGAGATCATATACATCATCCATTCTTTGCCATTCAACTCCATTTTTCGTTATACAATCAAAATGTTTTCTTGTTTTCGATGTTTTCTTACCAACTCTACCACCAATGTAATGTAATCCAGTTTCAAAGTCAAAACCTTTTTCTTTAAAAGTATGAGTATTACCTCCAATAACATCATGTTGTTCAAGTAATAATACTTTTTTGCCTTCTTGTGCCATTATGGAAGCTACAGTAAGTCCAGCCATACCAGAACCTATAATTATCAAGTCAAGATTCTCTGGTACATCACTCATACGAAATCCTTGTTTAATAATATTTTCTTCACCAATTTCTGCTATTTCTTCCTTGTCATTTTTCTGGGTTTTTTTGTTGCTCCAAGTTTTCCATAGAATGTATATACCAACGAAAACACATGTGAGGTAAACACTTTGATAAATTATTGGATCTTCCAATATGTTGTTCATCGCAGATGACTGAAAATATCAATTGAAGTTATTCAACACTAAAAAATCATATAATAATGCATGTTATACGTTGTGTTCTAAACAACATTTCTAAAAAGACATAACCGGGACTAGACGTGAGCATAGTGTACGAAAATAGAAGATACTATCGTTTAGGAATCGACCTGTCCAAGCGTGACGGAATCACGTTTTTACACTTTGTTGTGTGAATAATTCGACTTCTACGAGTTAGATAGAGTGGTTGTTTCTCGCCAAATACATAAGCCTTATAGCTGTACTTACCACCCAAGTTTCATTTAACTTCGGCAATGTTATGAGAAGGTTGCTACTAGAATATAGGTCCGTTACGGAATCATGAAAAATGGACTTCGTTTTCTAGTGCTCTAGGCATCGAAAGAAAAAAAATCTCACCAAAATGTTTCAAATGAACACTCTTCTATGCCACTTGCTTCTAACGAGGAAACCGTCCCAACTAATTAATCGCTTTTGAGCTTAATCTCTATGCATAAGGAAGACTCCAATGAGGTATGAAAAACCCCAAAAGGATAAATTCCCATAGGGCTTCTTCTTGGAGTTATAGGCATTTTACTGAAATTTTACTGTGGAGTATGGTATATAGTAAAAACTTGAAGTATTGTATTTTAATCTGAAACTTTGCCTATAGAGTGGTCTACTAATGGGTAGAATATCCTGAAAATTTCAGCTCTAAAGAACGTTTTCTTCATAACGTACTAAAGTCTAGAAAAACCAAAAAATATTTTGGAATATGGGTGCATTTTAGCAGGCTGAAAACCTTATGAAGAAAACGTTCTTTAGAGCTGAAATTTTCAAGATATTCTACCCATTAGTAGACCACTCTATGGGCAAAGTTTCAAATTAAAATACAATACTTCAAGTTTTTACTATATACCATACTCCACAGTAAAATTTCAGTAAAATGCCTATAACTCCAAGAAGAAGCCCTATGGGAATTTGTCCTTTTGGGGTTTTTCATACCTCATTGGAGTCTTCCTTATGCATAGAGATTAAGCTCAAAAGCGATTAATTAGTTGGGACGGTTCCCTCGTAAGACACTAAGGAATGAATAGATGTAAAATTAATGAAGAAGCCTATCAGTATGAGAGTGCACGACGAACATTTCCTTTGTGACGGAAACACGTTATAAAAGCGCTAGTTTTCGAATATTCAAAAATTCTTCTGGATGTAGTGAAACGAGAATCTCTTGTCACGAAACTATATCTTCGTTTCGATAATGAGGATGTACAATCTCAGTCTTAGAAAAGCATATTCATTGGCAGCTACAGTCGGTTGTCATTTTCCGTAAAAATGATATGTTCGAAGTGATTTTCGCTCTACTTCCATGCAACCGTTAAGTCAATAAAAAATTTTAGCCATATATGTGGAGGGATCGTATAGAAATAAGAATTTAGTAATATATCTGGAATAATCTGACATTACACAAGTGTATTTTTTGTTCAGCTCTCATCCTCAAACTTCCCCACAAAGGTTGACCGTTACGTCGACAGGTAGAAATATAAGTAATAGTTTCTCAATGAGTTGAATCATTCCAGCAATTTTTTTGAGAGTACATCAATAGAAAATATAGACGATTGTGATCATATTAAAAACGACTGAAGGATATACGAAAGTGTATCATTTTAACTGAAAGAATCAAATCGAAACTTATTCTCTGAATACTATTCAACTAAATGTTTCATTTTTATAAAAAGTGAAATACAGTGTAAGCAAATCAATGATATATTCATTCATTTTCTTTTCTATTGTCCTTCTTATTCTTTGCTGTATTTCTTATATGTATGAATTGTGCTATTTCTAACTGGGAAAAAATGGACATGACATCATCTGTTTTTCTCAGTTATATCTTATTACAAAGATTGGGATACGATCACCTTCTTCTCCTTTCACTTATATAAATACCTGTATGTTTTTCTTGTATAGACGGTCCGTTAAGTTTCTTAACAACACACTAATATCTTGATGGTAAGGTTGTAATCTACAGAAAAAATAAAAAATTATACAAATAATTCGTCCAGAATTTATAACAATTACTTTATATATCTAAACATTTAATATACTTTTACAAGAATTGAATTAGCTATCATTTCACAAGAAAAAAAATGTCAACGATTAAAAACTGAGAAAGAAATGAATAAAACAGTGAGAGATCTATTTTTCATGACAAAAAACATTATTTGAAATCGAATTTTATTTTACGCTTTATATTTAACTCTAAAAACAAAAAACATATTATTAATGAGAAACATACGCTCGACTTTATGCTTGTTTTGTGATTTGAGAAATAATGAAGAGTACAGAAATTTTTACACAACTAAATGTACGTCCGCATATGATCGCAAACAACGCGTGATAAAAAAAGGACGAGAAAAAGTATTTGTTTGCGAGAAATATTGCATTAAGAAGAAAATGTTAAGGAAAGAAAGAAATTTTTTTCGTTTCTTTTTTTTTCTCGCCACATTTGGACTTTGTGATAACGATTGTTCTCTCGACTGAAAGGAGGATCATACAAAAAAAAAATAGTTTGTGTGCGTGTTTGTGTCAGGATCAAAGGTCAAAAAAACACGTTCTTAAGAAAACTAATCGAAGACTCGCAACTTTAAGGCAACTCGCCACTTGATATTTAACCGAAGATTTTTGAGGTCAAGGAATTCAATGGTACTATTAGTTATTGAATCTTTTCATATAACTTTTTTTGCCAAAAAAAGCTTTTTTTAAGAAAACAACGATTTTTTATTAAATTTAACCAAAGGCAACCGAGGTCGTGGAATCGAATGGTATTATTAGTTTTTCAATTTTTTCAAATAATTTTTTTCGCTAAAGATAGGTATTTTAAAAAAACAATGATTTTGCAATGAGCAAGTTTTCAATGAAGTGCTGATTAGGAGATTTTCGTATGAAGTTGAGAATGATGATTCAGATTCTTCAAGTTAGACTCTTGTAGGTCTTATGGAGTAGATGTGAGCAAAGAGTAGGAGGCAACAAGTGAATCACCGTAGCCGAAGTTCAGCTTTGAAGAATAAGAAACGAGACAACATGCAATTTAATATGATTCACTGATAATAAGAATCATGGGTAGTATGAGTTTGTTTGACAAAAGAATGAACACAGAAAAAAATATCACTTCACCTATACAGTGTATTCAGAGGCCGCTTGTAGGAAAAAGTGACTTTCTTGGAATTTATCAATTATATGTTATGTGTGTGAGCATTTTCAAATCTTGTCTTACATAATGAGTATAAAATAATAATCTTTAAATGTAGGATTTGATCTCTATTGTTATAATTATGAAGAAAATTTTTTTGTCTTCCACTTTTAAAATCTGATGTCTTTTTACGTGAGTAGTAACAGAAGTGTATAAACGAAGACTGGTATATATCGTCGAGAAAGGCGGGATTGAACAAAGTAAAATAAGCTTGCTTGCTACCGGGCCAAAAGAACATTGGCTTAAAGATCACTGCTCAGTTATTTTCAGTATACGACTTTCGCTCAATCAGATATTAACTCTAGGAACTTAGCCACCAGCAAACTTTTCATATACTAACTTTTGATCAGTTAGACTCTACCTGTTCGAAATTTCAGTCAATGAAATGGTTTCCAAAATCTAGCTTTCATCCAATTAGATTTTGAGAAACCGAGCTTTAAGGTGATTAGTTTTGTGGTTTTACTCCTCTTTGAATCAGATTTTGAGGAACTCATGCATCTTAATATTTGTTATTTGCAAAAAAAATAATTAAGATCTCGCAGCGATGTTTCATAAACTTAGTCACTGCCCACTTATTTATAGATCAATGTGCCTTTACTTGTTTTTCTTTCAGTTTCCTGTTTAGAGTTCTTCCGTTGCAGATCGTGTAGTCCTTTTGAGTTAGTGAAATGTTAATGAATATGATTTTGAACGTAAGACAGTGAACTTATGTGAAAACAGAGTTCAGCATGGAGGCGACTAGCCGTGAGTGGCATCTCGCAGGGGCGCCGACGAACTACTAGTCGCTATTTTATTATATTTGCTTTGGTTTTTATATTACCTAGAAACGATTTTTTGAGCACGAAGATGAGGCATTAAATTGGTCTATGCTGACATCATATAGAAAATCGAGAAGTTAAGAGTGGAGTGAAGCAAGGATAACGATGATCGACTGTGACCTATGCTTCACATCGCCATATAAAAGTCTTAACAAAAACTTTAAAGACTGGATCTTATGGAATAGTCGTCACTAGCAATCCGTGTATGTGCACATATATCCAGCATAGTTAACAAAGCAGATTCTGGCGAACAGTAAGAGATAATGATAAATAGAATTCAGTCGAGGGTTAAGCGACGAGCGTTACTTGTTTGTAACCATTCTCTTTTCCCCTTCCTTTGTCCCTTTTTTCTAACTCATCTATAGACGTACATAAGCGAAAAGTACATCTGTTATATCCTGCGACAAAAACATAGCAATAAAAATAAATTTAACAATAAGAGAAAACTGAATATTGTATTTCATAGAATCCATACATGTAGAACTCGAAGACTCTACTCGAGTATTGAAAATTTTACTTGAGTTTTCAACTATTCAACTATTAATACACGAAAGATTAAGGGCGCTAACTACAAGATGCTTTCTGTAGAATGCTAGAAGTACTACACATAATGCTGAGGGTGAGGGCGTGAGGGTATGGGTGTGGGTGAGGATGTGGGTGAGGGTGTCAAAGAACGGGTACCTGCAAGCTGCGACCTAATGCTACGGACAGCATCCTGCAGAGGGTATTCTGTAGATAGCATTCTGTAGGCAGCATCCTGCAGACAGTATCTTGCAGGCAGCATCGTTTAGTAGCATCCTTAACCTATCATATAGTAATAGTTGAATAGTTGAAAAGTTGAAAAGTCGAGTAAAATTTTAATACTCGCCCGGAGTTAACGAGTTCTACAGTACTGGAAATGTTACACTTTTTTGGTATAAAAAACTAAGATCTCAGTAATTCAAAAATGAATTTTAATATTTTCTTTTGATATTTCTACATGGTTGGATAGAACTTGGCGAGCTCTTCAAAACTAAATATATTAAAAAGATTTTAAGACAGTTTTCCAACATAAAAATATTATAAAACCATTTGAAAAATACGTAAAAATGTTTAAAAAGTCAATTTTTTCATTTGAGAGAAAAACACTCGATTTTTCGATAAAAATAGCTTTTTTCCCATTATTTTCAACAACAGAAATGTTTTGAAATGTAGTTACTAGACGCAGTTTTTCATGCTGCATCCGATGATTACGTTTCAAAACATTTCTGTTGTTGAAAATAATGGAAAAAAAAGCTATTTTTATCGAAAAATCGAGTGTTTTTCTCTCAAATGAAAAAAATGAGTTTTTAAACATTTTTGCGCATTTTTCAAATGGTTTTATAATATTTTTATGTTAGAAAACTGACTTAAAATCTTTTTAATATATTTAGTTTTGTAGAGCTCGCCAAGCTCTATCCAACCATGTAAAAATATCAAAAGAAAGTATTAAAATTCATTTTTGAATCACTGAGGTCTTAGGTTTTTATGCCAAAAAAATGTAAAATTTCTTAATTTCGACATCAAAAGGTTTTGATAATTCTTACACTTCAGTAACAGAAAAATCCCATTTTCGATGCGCTTTAATTAGGTATAAAATTAGTTATGTATGCTATTTGAAGTTATAGTGTTACCCCCTTGGAAAAACATTTTTACGGACCCGGTACTTGGAATTTTAGAAGAATAATAGATGAATTCGATCATACGATATTCAAGTCATACTCATCAGTCTGAAATATTCGATTCTTTGAGAATCTACAAACCACAGTTAACCTGTGGGATTTTGAAAAGGATCAGATGACTGTATTAAGAATTTGAAGAAATTGGAACTATCTTCAAGTATAGTTGAGCACAAAAAGGTAATAGAAGAAACATTCCTAAAATTCCAACCTATCGACAGAAATTGGAACAATGTGAGGGAACTGTTTTCTCAGGCTCGTAAAGAAAACAAACCAGGGTTGGTTGTTAAAGCTTACAGTAGGGAGAAAAAGTTCACAACTTGTCTGAATAAACATTTAGCAGCCAGTTCAAAACATTTTTTAACTCCTTACTACACGGCACTAAATTGCTCGATTTTGGACCTAACTCAAGAGTATACGGACGCATTTACTAATATTTTATTTTATCAAAAGTTAGATAATTATCGCATTCAGAATAAAAGAGTCTATCGGGATGCGATTATTACAGATAAGAAACTCTTAGAAGATTACAAAGAAGGTATTACGATATTGACAACAACATTTCTATCGACAAGTACGGACCCTGATGTGGCACTTTTGTTTTGTACAAGTGATTGTGAAGATGCCATATCAATCTTTTGCACATATAAGATTAAAAATACTGGACGTTGTGCAGCACTGGACATTGGATCAATATCTTGTTTTAGTGACGAAAAGGAAGTTTTGATCTTACGATATGTTCCATTTACAATAACATCAATCAAAACAACAGAAAATGGCCGTAGAATCAACATATGTCTCGATGAATACTCAGAAGAAACATCAAAATCAAGTCAATTAAATTGAATGACATTCGAATTGATTGCAGCACAGCATCTTTAACGCGTACTCGAGATCAACAAAATGTCATTCGCTGTTACAATCAGAATATTGAATTGAACACGATCTCAGGATGGATAACTTATTGCGAAGCAAATAGAAATCAGATTACTTCTAGCAGGATATCGACATAAAACTCGGCCAGTCCTAGTATATTCTAACAAAGAGTTAAAATTAGATAAATAATTTATTGACTTAATCTGACATATTATTTTCCACCTTGTAATTTTTTGATAAATTTATAACGATTGTATGTGATAGGTTGACATATATTCAATTTTATTCAAATTAGAACTAAAATCTAAAAATATTAAATATGCAATAAATTTGAATTTAAAAGAGATTCGTAGAAAACTACTTCGCCTATTAGAGACCGACAACAAAAAGTAGATAATAAATCGATTGAAAAAAGAAATTAGTCACAGCGAAAACGAACGAGTTATTTGAATTGGTAGTTTATGGAAGTCAACAGAATACTACACAATATATTACGCTTAAGAAGAACCATAAAATAAAAGCAACTATAAATACGTTTAATGGAGTATTTTTGACGAAAAATGATAGAGGGGGAAACGACTGATTTTTGACGTAATTCATTTGATTGACAATTACTGAAAAAAAACGTTTTAGGTATTAATTTTTGTCAAATTATTGGTTATTTCGAATATTTTTGCTGTGGCAGCTGGCCCGCCGATGGAAGACAATCATAATTTCATTCTCTGTTCTTATCGCTCTCATAATCCGTTGAAGATGTAAGTGGAATTGAATCCAAAATCGACTATTTACAAGTAGGATTCGTTCAGAAACTTGTTTCAATATTGCTATTTTTTATCTCAAGTACAACTCGATGAACTCTATCTAATTGTATAATTAAATTTTCCATAACTCAATGCATACCTCAGAAAACATCACAATCTTGTAACTTCACTGTTAGGATCTTGGAATTTATAAACTAACAATTGTTCATAGGATCAATTTTATCAAGAAAATAATATGATTTACCACTTAGTTTGCTAAAAATCAGAGAAAATGTAACAAAAAACTTTGTTTTCCTATTCGTGATTCCAATCTGATTCCTGTAAGTTTTCATGTTTTGATTTTGACAACTGTTTAGTTTTTGAACTCATCTATCTCTCGTCACCATGAATGATGGTGATACTGAGAAACGAAATCTCAGTGAAAATGAACACCATCATCCTTAACTCCATTCGTATTTACATTGCTGTATATTTTGTTAGCTTTGAAGTTCTCAAAATGTTATGGCAATTTTGCCTATGACATATATGTATCTTTCGTTCCATCCATTTTATATGCGTATGTCATTGAAAAAAAATCACATTTCTTTGTTTTTATGAATGATTCTTTACAGATGATTTTCTTAACTGACTTGACTTAACATGACTCTAAAATGACTTAGTCAGTCGTTTCTTCCTTGACAAAAGTTCATCTCAATCGAATGTAATTGTGAATGGTTATTGTGGGGACAAATACACTTATCGACTCCCCCTCTTCTATTGATCTAAATCGATTA
>JAJEKB010020967.1:249386-326062 GCA_022393335.1 Macrotrachela quadricornifera | reverse complement strand
TTTTTGTTGATTCTATTCTTCTCTTACTTCAATTAGTATCAACAACTGCATTCTCTGCTATTATTGCTATTGCTACACTTGGCTATCAAACATCCTATTTAATACCAATTTTTTTGAGATGTACAACTGCTCGACGTGTATTTCCTGTAGGTGAATTTAATTTAGGTCGGTTTGGTGTTCCAATTGCTATTATATCATCTATTTGGCTTACTATTACATCGATTATTATGTTTTTTCCTGAAAAGTATCCGGTAACAAAGGACAATATGAATTATGCTATAGTAGTTGTTGGTGGTGTTGTACTTATTGCTGCATTTTATTGGATCTTTTCGGCTCGTCACTGGTTTGTTGGACCTAAACGAACTGATTCTAATTCAATTCCATTGCCACCAGGACATGTTACAGCCGAGGATGCAACAAAGGTTGTAATGATAACAGGATCTCATTGACTCAATGGCATAGTCTCTCAACTGTGAAATTTTATAATGACTTGTTACTAAATACATATTTGTCGTTATAATCTGTAAAATAATAAACATTAATGACCGAACTAAAAGCGATTTAACGCAATCTAGCATGCAAACAAAAAAAAAGAAACTAATCTTGGTAATTTCTGAATAATGAAAATCACCAAAATTGTGTCGAAATTTGTGACAGTATGATTGGATTCAGAACATTAAAGTTTTGTAATCTGATGTTATATTGTGTTTGTCTTTACGTGAAAGCTTTATGTTTTCATCTATTGTGATGGCACTATATGTTGAGATATTTGAAATAAAGATCAAAGTAACCAAGGAGACCAATTCAATACCTATTGTTTACTTCGAAAAGATCTCTCGACACCGAACTAAAAAAATGTAATATCGATAGCGACATTGCGAAATAATTTGAATATCCTATGTAATTCACCTTCATATTCTTCACATTGTTAACTCTTTTTTTTTTTGAGTTCAGAAAATCGTCTAGATAACCGTGGTGATAGTAAATCTGTGTGATATTCACTTAGTTACGTTTATACATGATCACCAATAATAACTAGAATTTCTTCAATTTACAGATCTTAACAGAAGGAGGCTTTTCTCATTGCACAAGCATGATCAAAGGAGATCAGTAGATATGTTGGATAACCTACTTAATTTCGAGTTTTAAACAAATAATTATCTGAAAGGATCGATTGTAGTTGAGTACATTGAAAATAAATGAACATAGTATTGATAAAAATATTTATTAGAATTGGAAAATTAACAAAAAATATATTAAAATGAGTGAAGGAAGGGGGCAGTAGGGGACTTGTATATAGATTTCGAAGGTTGAAGTAACATCTTTTCTGAAAATAAAATAATTTGAGTTAATTTATAAGAAGACAGTTCTAACATAAAATACCTCGTTTATCTGCTGATTCAAGAGTTCTATTCAAATATTTTTCCAAATTCGAAGAAATAGCTATTGCTCTCATAAGAAGGTTAAACATCAAACAAAAGGAATACTTTGAAAAAAACTTTTATTCACATATTGCGCTTGTTTCGATCATCAAAAGGCGCATGCCATTAAATTGCTCTAAATCAAGGTCTCATGCAGATATTCGTCTATTATGAAAATTTCGTATGCAATCAGAAACTTTATCTCACATCAAATAGTAAGTGAAATACAAAACAGTAGATACTCTTTAATTCAAATAGTCTGCATCTCTCAAAATAAAAATATTTTCACTTTTTATTATCATGCCATATGAGCTATCAAAAGAACTATTCTGAAAAAATGTTTCATTCAAATACTTAACATATTTCTCAGCAAAAATTTTTTATTCAAGATTTCACACTAAAAAATTATATTAATCATGATCGTATTCAGATGCTCTCTAAACATCGGTAGAAACTACGCTAATTCAAAATATGATTCAATATTCAACACCAAAAGAATTGTGCTTATTATGTTTATATTCACATACTCCTCTGAATTGAAAAGAAACTAAACCGATGTTTAGATACTCTTTTCATTTTCAAGAAAATCTCCCCGACTAATAATATCGTTGAATATCCATGATATGGTACGTTTCTATTACAAAATATATTTAAAGAAATAAATGAATATACAAATGGACTGTATAGTCCAAAATTAGCCTGAGTTGGATTGGGTTGGATCAAGAATGAATTTTCTGATTCAACGAAATATAGATTTAAACTAAATAGCTGATTTCTATATTCTTTGCTTTAGCTAAATATATTTTCAATGCTTATTTGTAAAAGCATCTATTTGAAATTCCCGTGAGTTCTTTTTTATAATAATTTTTTTGAATTTCCTAGAAATAGGGATGTGCCACATTCTCGTTACAAGACAATTGAACATGTTTAAAATTAAATGCGGCGAACACTGATTTTTCTTGTCCTTTTTTTTGTCTTTGCTTCTTTGAAATATAACCATCTAGGCAGCTGCTTTTATATATTTTTCATTTTACAACTATGTAAATAAAAAGAAGACATTGTTTTAAATTTGAAATAGATTTGTGAAAATTTAATGGCAGTTGTGATCTGAGAAGTTGTTTAGCCTTTTTGAATATGGGTGATGTGAATTTGCGTCTTGGGATTTCCAGTCTGGATAACTTTAACAAATATGACCTGTTGATTATTTAATGATATGAATTGCATGAAGATTTAGATTTAGGATATTTGTGCTTTTAGGTTATCTATACTTATTAATGATTATTCATGGCGACCAATCCGACAGTTGGCTTTCATCAAATTTTATTGTAATTTGAATAATGAACCCATTAACACATCTCAGTGTTCGAATTGGTCGAATAGCCGGCGGATTTCAACATTGGAGATCTGTTTATGGTTTCGTCATCCGACCTCCCTTCACATTTTGTAAAACTTGTCAAAACATCATGCATTAATAGATTAAGTTCGACAAGGACTACTTTGAATCACTGTTTCTAGTAGATCTAGATAATACGTGAAGAATTGTATTTTATCAAAATCTAATATTATCTCTGTACATAATGATATTTAGAGCTTTATTTCATAAAATGAATATAGATACAATCGTTACTTATTTTTAAAAGTAAAATAAATAAAAATAAAGGATACAAAACAATTTGTTTTTTTGTAATAGTCAAACAGATAAATACTGAAGTGCAACAACTAATCAATATTTTTTTTTACGAATAAAATTACTTCGATACGAATATTTTAAAAAGCCAAGCTCAGAGATACATGAAAATTTATATGCAATAAATTATCATGATTTGTTGTGAGCCATAGTTATTAAAAATTACAAATTTGATTTTTTTATTTTGGAAAATAAACGATTCAACATAGTTTTTATTTTATAAAAATAAATAATAAAAAATATTCATCTTTATAATTAATATCTTGTGTACAAATATAATTTTATTGGTCGTCTAAAGTATTTGCATTACATCAAGAGGTAAAGAAAATTCCGTAGCCTGCAAAAATTTGATATTTAGCCAACATCTAAGTGAAGATTCATTAGATAATTATCGATAATTTCTGAAACTTTATGCGCCGAACATATATGAATACAAATAAGAGTGGAGAATGCCTAGTTTTTCTATAGTTAAACATATTTTGAAATTTAAACATACAAATCTGTTAGTTGAGAACGACAAATATGACTAGTAGTTCTGTTTCATAGAAATATCTTTTCTGTTTCCTTGCTTGGCTTTGTATATTTTGTCAATATTCGCATGCGTTTAAAAAAGGAAAGTTTATGCATCATAATTAATATCCTCAACGTTTTCGACCACATTCGTTGGTTGTGGCTTTGGTTCATTGTATGGTGGAGACTCATAAGTTGGCGGTAGAATTTCATTTACAGGTTTACGATCATTTAGTACCTTGTGGTAGGGAGAATCAACCACTTGAGATATTTCTTCAGTTGGTGTTGGCACTGGTGTTGGTATACGTGAAGAATCAGGTCTAACTGAAATTAGTTTAACTGAGATTGAACGAGCTTCTGGTGGTTTTTGTGAAATTATAGTTATTTGAGGTTTATCTATGTTAGCTGATCTTCGGTTGTAGGTGTGTGGAGGTTTAAATCTTTGTTCAGACGGCATCACTATGACTGTCGGCTTTTCATTGATTGATTTAGAACGAATGACACTACTATGGCTACTGCTGGTAAATAATTTCTTGTCTGCACAACAGCAACAACAACAGATAATGAAAGCAATGATCAAAAGAACAAAAAAGTATCCAACAACAATACCAATAATTCCACCTGTACTAAGTAGTGTGCCAGCGCTAGTGGAATTTTGACATGCCGAACTAGTCAAATTGAACAAACATGAACTGAATGACATTTCGTTTCATAAAATAGCTTAAAAGAAAACATTCAAATGCAAGCGTTGCTATTTATTATTTTGTTTTGCTTAAGAAGAGCAACAAACAGCAAACACTGCCATAACTGAAAGAAAGAAATTAATGATGCACAGAACAGGCCAGTTAGTTTTCAAGCTTTTTGCAAACATTATCTAAAACTTCATAACCTTCCATTCCACTTGTATTATTTAGAGAATCAACGATGAATTCAGATCGTTTGCTAAAGTTTTATCTTGTATTTATAACAATGCAAATGTTCATATTTAGATTCTATCATCCACCGAAAGAAATGATTGAATTTATTTAATTGAAAGTTTTCAAAAATTAGTAGAAATAAATAAAGATTTCACCAATTATGTTTGTATCACAGGTTCATATTTATCAATATTATCAATAATTATGCGATCGAGAATAAGGATATAAGATTGTCATTCGAGCATTTTTAAGTCCATGTAGGTGGAGGTTTACGTGATTTAAGACACCCTTTGTAAAAACCGATAAATCATCGTTAAAATATCTTACAACATCAACAGTACCTTTTTTTGTCCAGTGTCAATATTAATGAGTGTTAATATTCACAATAGATTCAAGCAATACTTCTGGTACACCATATAGTTTTTTGAATATTTGAAGTAGATTATCTTATGGAATTAATTATTTAATAGTAATTGCTTCAAGAAACAAATTAAGATGATCAATTGATTTAGATCGTTTAGAGCTTAAAGCATGCACGAAATATACCATTAAGACAACCATTTCTTTATTTAATTCTTGTTTTTTGTACCTTGTCGTACTTCAAAATACTCATTTATTTGTGACGTGTTTGTATTAGGATTTTGTTTAAGCGTTATTTCAGCAATCTTTTTCGATAATGGATCTATCTTGGAACTGGTTGAAATCATATCAAAAACGTCTAGAAAATTAACTTGATTTCTCATATGAAACAGATTTCAAAGTTGTTTTTCTCTTTCGAATGTTTGTCAATATAATAGTTCGAAAATATATTTCAGATAGAACAACATGTGTTATTCGTTGCAATGAAGTTAGATTACCAAAAAAGAAAGCAATCATTTTTTGTTGAGAAAAAAATTTTTAACAGTTAAATCAATTTTATCGTTTGAAAACGATATTTATTTCTTAGATTTTGTACAACGACTGATAAGGTTGAATAGACAATAATAAAGCAATAATTACTCATTACAGATAAAATATCATGTATAAATATGTGAACAAATAAAAAGAATAGATACGAGTGAAAAAACGACGTATCACCATACACACATGTATGCTAAGCAGAAACAACTGATACAATAAAACATATTGTTATTGAACAGTAGAACTCTGTGAATACTTCGAAGCTGCAAGAAAGCAATAGCTCAAATATTGAATTGAACTATCTGGAAAATATATCAATGGTTTGTGAAACATATGCATCACTTCCTTTCATGTCTATTGTTAGTGAATCCCGTTTATCTTTGCTCTTATCTGTGCAAAATCGCTTTGATACGAAGATTGATGGCTCACTATATAATTTTCGATAAAATCCAGTTTTTGTACCACATTTCTGGGTGCCAATACTTCCGTTACATATGCCAAAATTCGTGTATTGACTAACACAGTTTTCATCAAGTATATTTTTGGGTGATTCTTTAAAAATGTAGTTACTAGCACTATTGTCAACGGCAACTGTATTCCATACGCCATGGACAATTTCATTCTTGCTAGTAAGTTGTACACGATTTCTCATGCCTAGAAACAATATATGCATTCTGATATGTGATGAGATCTTCAGTTAGCTAGAGTAAGATGATAGTCAATGATTTGAACACAACAGTCTAATTCTCAAAAAAATGAGATCATTGTGTTAAAAATTTGTTCTCTGAAAGCCAAAATCTTTTTTTCTTGCATAACTCTTTCAACCTGTTATAATTAACATCTCTATAATTAAATATGTAATTTAAATATTTTTAATGAAACAATGCAGTAGCAAACGATAAAGACACAATTTATGGTACTTACTTTGAGTAGATGCCATTGTTAACTCTTATCTGAACAATTTCGGATGAGTATATATTACCTGTTTCTCAACATTCAGCTAGCATTGAACAAATTCTGTCATCTTTGTAATAAACACCTGCCTGATAATCATGTTCATTAACACATTTTCAAAAACAAGATTGAATTGAGACATCATATGATAATGAAATATTGTCAATAAACGCACATGAAGATTGGGGATTATAAATTAAATCTTGATAGATTTTCACAGTAGTAGGAGTTCGAATTAAGAGAAGAAGAAGAAAAACAACGGAAGTGGTGCGCATATTGGATGTATTTAAGAGAAAAAAACTTAACTATGTGTGAAATGGAGCAAAAAACAAACGAGAATATAAAAAGAAAAAACATTGAAACTTTTTTGTATCATTAGAATTAACAGACAATGACTTGTTTTGCACCCATAAGAGCTTCGTGCAAGAAAAAATGGGAAATAATACTCAGTAATCGTAATGTTTTTAAAAAAATTTAATTCAAATACTATGTATGGCGAATTGATAAGATATAGAAACAGAAAAAATTTATCATCAAATATTGTAGAAGAGTTGAGGGTGTATTGGATGTGGTTGAGTAAAGTAAAGATATCCACAGTCTCTCATTGTCAAACATTTTCATTAATGCTTTTTTATGTTGATTTAATATTTGCAATTGATGTTTGTTTCTGATTTAACTTGACAATATTGGCCTCAACTTTCTTTACGGATTCATTGTCTAATTTGGCCCGATAAATTAAAAGACTTTCATTGAAATATCGAAGTGCTTTTGATGGATTGTTCAATTTTTCATAATATTTACCAATATTATTCAATCTATGTGCAATATTAATATCACTAGCTGGCAATGTTTGACGGCAAAGATCAAGTGCTTGAAGTTCGTATTGTAAAGCATCGGTAAACATGTCATGATTCTCATATAAACAAGCTATCGATGTCAGACATTTGGACTTTGTTTGATGATCAGCTGGTTTAAATTCGTCGAGAATAGACAAAGCTTGTTGATAGTATTCAAGTACTTTGTCTAGATCATTATTTTTGATTATGTCAGCCATGATCATCAATGTTTGTGCAATGCGAAGATGTCTATTGCCAAACTTTTGCTTCTGATTATTGAGTTCTTCTTGACAAAACTCAAGTGCTTCCTCAGTTCCACCAATCTTCTTATAAATATCAACAATCCAACTGAGATGGAATGAAAGAATTGGATGATTGGATGGCAAACATGTTTCTTCCATTTCTAATTGTTGACGATAATACTTAAGTGCAAGATCGAAATCACCTTTCTTCTTGTAAACATATCCAATTTGACCAAGACATTCTGCAATTCTAGAATGTTCTTTTGTCATTAGAACTCGTTCAAACATAGTACGAGATTGCTCAAGATAGTTGAGAGCAGTGACAGAATCATTTTTCCTTGCATAAACTGTACCAATATTTTGAAGAATCATTGCTTTATCCAGATTATTATTTGAATATATTTTACTTTGAATATCTAATGCTTGCTGATAATAATCGAGAGCTTCATCAAGATTACCATTTTTTTTGTAAAGAGTTCCAAAATTATGAAGTAAACCAGCAATATGAGGATCATCGGATGGTAATCGTTTTCGTGCAATTTCATAAGCTATTTCAACATTATTCAATGCCAAATTGTATTCACCTCTTCTTCGATGTACAGCTCCAATGTGCTTGTAGACAGATGCAATGTCTGAAGGATCAGCAGTGTTCGAACTTCCAAAATGGGAAACATCCTTCTGAAACAATACAATTTCATAATTCGATGTCATTAGTAAAAACTCGAAATTATCAAGAAATTTTTAAAATTATTCATGTACAACATGAAAACGATTGGGACATAACAAGAGAAAAGACAGAAAAGATCAAGAGTGCAGTAGTATATAACATAAACATTAAATAATTACCACAAAATAAACAGAACTATCCACAAATGTTTCAGAAGCAGTTGTACTACGACAAGAGGTTTTTATAGATTTCAACGAAATTTTTAATTGCTACCAGGAGCATATTGAAATTTCTATGATTTCTTCAGCACTAATCTATAGACACATTTAAACAAATATACAATAAGAAAATCTCAGTGGTTAGTAAGGAATTTCTGTTGCATTAATAGATATAGCATATACTGTATTTTTTCACGTAATATCCCTGTAAATACTTAATAACTTTGCTGATAGTTAGTTGCAGTTTTGAAAAATTTCTTGTATTTCATATGGGAATAGTTCGCTATAGTCTCTTATATTATATATAGGAATTTTAGAAATTGACATTTTTTAGAATTTTAAACATACTTTCGAATGATTGGGTGGAAGTAATTTTAATAGCATGTCGAAATACTTTGAGGCTCGATCTATTTGTCCCATATCATAAAGGAGAAGACGACCAAAATTTATTGTTGGTGTGTATTGTTCAGACTGTTGAGCTGCTAACTTTTGATATTCTTTAACTTTCTTTGAACCTTCATCGGTTGCAATCAATGTAACGGTAGACTCAGAATCCATATCAATAACATCACCAATTTTGAAGACAGAATTGATGTTGAAGAGTACTTCTTTTTCTTCTTTATTCCGACTGTATTCTTCAATGTCGGCAAAAAATACTGTTTCTAATGATGGATCGGCTTCGATTTTTAAAAGTACACGTCGATTATCCTTTGATATAGACCTTCCCTCCATGAATTCACGCGCCTTGTTTTCACTTTTTGAAGTAGAAAAGAAGCCATTTGCTGAAATAAGTTTACCAATATTCTCTGTCATCTTTTTTAATTCATCAGTAGTCATCTTTGTTCCTCGATATAATTTGAGAATACCAGCATTTTTTAATTTCCCACTTTTCCTTTTAAGTTCTGCACATAAATCAATGATAAAAAATCGAAATATGTAAATTAAATCAATATTTTCAGTACGAAGAGCTTTATTCAATAATTTGTAAAGAAAACAATGATCAGTATACCATTCAATAGCATCTCCTTTACCCTGAATATAACTCTTTTGAAATTCTCCAATCTTCTGTAATTCACGTGTATCTCTTTGATAATAATCGCGACAAATATTGAGCATTTCATTTTTCGATTCTTCATTCTGAGGCATTTGATTAAGGATGTTAAACAACATTTGATTCCAAAGAAATGATGCTGATTCTTTAGATAAATCTCGACCAAATTTTTGTTCTTCATCAAAGAGACGAAATGTTGACGTCTGTTTTATGATAAGATCCATTGTGTTAGGAATTGATTTCAATAAACTATCTAGACCAGTGAAGATTTCGAAGATTTTCTTCTTTTTCTTCATTATTGACTGATATTTCGCAGGATCTGAACAGAAAATGAAAATAGCAATTAGTGCTCGATAATCATGAATTTCAGAAAGAACACGTGTTGCCAAGGCATCGGAAACAATGAGTAAAATTAGATCATCTTTAACAGATTTGATAAAATCAGCACATCGATCGAAATCAGAATAAAATAGAGCTGCTGGATTCAATTCACGTAACTTCTTCTTGGTGTTGAAATTCGATGTATCATTCATGTTAGCATCGAGCCAAATTAATCGAATATCTTCTTTGTTCTCAGCAACTTCACTGGGAAAACAATTTTGTAATTGTTCACTCTGTGGAACATTGGAAGTGCTACATGAATCTAAATAAAGAGTATACATTGTCTCTAAACATGTACAGTGTATGAATGCTTAACATAAAGAGAAATGTGCCAAGATAGGTCGGATGACGTGATACTCTCTGGATGACCTATTCGGATATCAAACGCCTTGATTAAAATAAAAGTACGTAGATGCACGCTGTCAATATGTTAGAATAAAAACTCTTAATCAGAATAGCGCTTAAATTCCAAGTATGGCAATGAAGTCTTTCTGACTGTAGTTCATATTATCCTACACAGAAAAATTATTCACCTGAAACTAGAAAAGCATACTAACTATAGTTTGGTTGTACTATTGATGCTCTGTATATCCTAATGTGTATTTGGAACAGCATCGGTCCAACTTTTAAGATGAACCAATATTTAATGCATATGATCGGGACAATATGTTAAAAAAGACAGTTCTCTTGTCAAGGTGTTTCTAACTGCAAGTTTCATAAAGCCACGATAATAATTAGACAAAATCAATAAATCTTAAGTGAAATGTTTCACATAAAAGTTATACGTGTTAGCTCATCTAACATTGCCCTCTGTAATATCAGTCTTTTGTAGATTGAAATATCTTCCAGCTGTGTTAAGTAACTAAATGTTTCAAGTAAGAATAGATCAAATCAATCATTCTTGAGAAAATTATATCTTTGTTTGAGAAAACATAAATGATAGTACCAGTTATTTAGTGTTAGTTTCTATGAGTTCGTAGTCGAAACTTTTTGAAAGGAATCTCAGTTCGATTTTAATATTATCATACTATGTGTGACTGACTAAGCTAGAAGTTTTTTGCTAATTATTAGAATCTTCGAAAAGCAGATGAGTTTGTTATTGTATACCTTTTAAGAACTGAACTAATAGAATGCGTCGCAAAAGAATTTATTGCTTAGCTGATATATGTGGTCCACCAGTTCTTTTATCAGTTAAACCAAGAATTATAGTGGATCTTTCGAACTCAGAGTTCGGATCTTCTTCAAAAATATTAATCAGTGAAACAAAGAAACAGACACAATGTTGAAGAGTATATATATATTAAGAACATTGGTGTGAGATGCTGGAATAAGTGTGGATGGTTGAGTGTGATTAATTAATTCACACCCATATCCGTACTCAGGCATGCACTAAACCGAAATAATTTCGCTTTATTGAGTTTCTATATCATTCTTTTCTCTGAAGTCGTCTTTCTGTCTCATCAGATGCTTAAATTCAAAACTAAAAGTTTGGTAATCTTACGGAACATTCCTTAAACGTTCATTTCCCATAATAAAATAAATAGGTGAGTCTTTACACAACATGATCCGGTTGAAAATGCTGGATATGCTTTTGTGTAAAAAACAAGAAACGTATATTTTATTACCTGACTTTGCTGAGTTGCATCGACGCATCACCTTTTCACGTAACTTGTCCGCATAACTTAAAAAAGCTGCCATTCGATGGTTATTGTCGATTCGTGGTTCCAGTTGAAAATTTAATTTGCTAGCCATAATTAAAAGCAATCCTGTATATGAATGATGACGTTAACTTCGAGATGAATTTGTATAAAATATTAATACTCAATCTGAAAATTCGACTTCAATTGTCATCTTTCATATTTACATGGGATGTTAGAGATCGTCGATTTCAAAACCTACGTGGAATTATCGTTCTTTTCCTAGTCTCAATTTTTGTAGCAATTTAAAATTTCGATTCCACAATATTGAGCAAAACTCGAATCGTTAAGCTATCAAACGTACGATATAGGATATCATTACATAGATGTATCGAAATCTTTAACCTTTTTAACGGCTGCAGATGCATGCATGTGGCAGAAATATTATCTAGACACACTATACAATAGTTCCGTAGAAAAATCATTTCTTCTTTCTCTCATATCAGCAATAAAAGGATTAATCTCAGGTCTTAAAGAGTTAGAAATATTAACATGGACTTGAAAAATTATGGGTCTACTTTATGATTTAATATTTTCGGTTCGTTTTTCGATTTCATTTTTTTGCAACCGCTGATCTTTATTAGATGAAAGCTACCTTACCAACATCAACATGTGCAACAAATGTTCTTTAGTAACCGAATGCTTCAAATTTTGTGTTGACATAACAGAATAAAAAAGAATTTTTTGTTGTATTTATTTTTTCGTTCTTTAGCATATCTTAGGTATAGAACACTAGAAGAGAAACACTTAAAAATTCCATAGAATAATGAACGAGTCGTTTTCATTTTCACTTTTTGTTTACCTTTAACACTAATCATACAAGAAACAATGCAACTATTCTCTATTAGGGTAATTGGTTGAATTTACAAATAAGAATGATTCTAAGCTAATCATAGAACATGTTTCGACCGTTGGTCAGACTATTAGCACATTCGAAACAACGGGTTCCGCCTGTATAGCTCGCTATACTTTATGCAGAGGAAAAGTAGAAAAAACACTTTTTTTCTCTTTTTTTCTCTTAGGTCAGAAAGTTGTGTGTAATATATCATATACTAGCGGTAATACCCGGCGTTGCTCGGGATATCTCCATACTGGAAACTTATCATATCAGAAAACGATAGAAGATGTATAGAAGGCTTCATAAAGATTTTTTCATCTATTATTACTATATATCCCACCGTGCATACACTTACATTCATTTGTGCAAAACAAGTGACACTAAGAGGCGGATATTCTAACAATGGTGGCAAATGCCCCGAAGTTTTTGAAAGATTGCAAAAAATTGTAATGTACCATAACCTGTATGAAATTTCAGTCCAACCCTCTCGTCAATCATCCTGATCCCCTCTCGACCTTCCTCGAAAACTAAGAATATGCCATGAAAAGATGACATCTGAAATCTAATATTTCCGCATAGTATACTGGTGAAAATATTTTAAAGGCATAGAAATTCTGAATTATAATTGTTTTCAAAAGTGTGAGAATGAAGATGACAATTAATTAGTAAAATCAACGAGTAAAATACTGAACTATACGCTTTTCTCACTTTTCTTCTTCAAGTTTACTTTGATATAAAAAGTATTCAGTTAACATATGTGCATTGTTTGTTGTCTTTGTTGTAAATCGGATATGAGCTTTCAAATCTTTTGACGATTGAAATGGAAAGCTTTATATTACTGAATAAATAATTGGTATATCGAACAGTAATATTACGATCGTGATTCTATCAATCACACAACACATTTCACTATTTACAGTTTTTTCTTGTAGTCTATGGTATCATATTAAGTATTAATGCTCAATTTTCATTACTCTTGTTGGATCTAGTAATAATGACCATTAAGCCTAATATTTCAGTACTATCTTAATTCCGAATATTTATAAGTATAGACAAATAATCAGTCGCTTCTCACTTTCTATATTTACAAAAAAATTTGCAGAATTTTCGTAACTAAGTTGTGCTGCATTCATAAACAAATTGAAAGATTAATATTCTACGAAAAAAAGAGAATTTATAGCGAATATTTTGGCATAAAAATATCTGTTAAGTTAGCAAGTGTTGTCCATTCGCAACAACAATAATGCACCTAAAAGCTCTAAACATGTGGTACTATTCTATATATTAATCATCTGCAACATACTCATAGATGTCCTAGTCACTTCTTAGCATTTACTCTTTCGACATCGTATATGTGATTGCATAACTATTTTTTGTTGTATCTGTTGATTTAAAGTTAAGAGATTGAATTGTGTGCCGTTATTTCGATGTGATTTTGTTTTGTGACTCATTCAATCTTCTCGCTCTTAATATTTTTCTTGGCACTTGTTAACTTTGGTTCTTCTTAAGAAATTAAATCAGAAGAAAAGATTAAAACATGCTTGTAATTGTTTTCTGGTTCTCTCTCTATGCTCTTGAATTTTTCTCGTCATATTTTCTAATGAATTATTAACTTCAATACAAAAGCTTTGTAAAATTATATTTCGAAACTCCTGTCGGTAGTATCTGTTTAGAGATCATACTAACTGTTCTGACTTTACCATGGCCATGTAAAGGTGGTGTGAAAGCCTTGCAAGATCAAAAGGAAAACTTTGTGACAGTCGATATGAAAGTCCTGTTTTTTTTCTGATTTATACATTTTATCTTGCCACGAATTGATACCTTTCCTTTTCGGATAAAGTTCAAGTTTGTCAATGAGAAACTATGAGGCACATATATATCTAGACTATTGATATCCAAAAAAATTTTAAAAGGCGGTGAAGACTGATCGGACTAATATCAGCTGTGACTCAGACCCATATTTCACATGGTTTTTGTACTTATTTTGACAGAGTTCTTTGAAACGAACAATTCATTGCCATTTAGCAATCCAATATAGAACAATACACTGCTAATATTTCTCATATATGATTTTAAAAAAAGGTATTATTTCGTTTTTCTATGAGAAAATAGCAAAATTGAAACATAATATGCATATGTGTACAAATATCAGGGGATATCTTTTTCATCATAACACGAAGCGTGATGAAAAGCAATACAAAAGAGAGAAAAAAAAATTGAAAATCATGATATGCACGCAAGGACGAACGCATACGTGCAGCAAACTGTCTTATTAAAGAAAATGTTATACTTCATTGATCACATCAAATAAAGTAAGTGAGACAAAATCCAGTAATTTCGTCAACGATGCATACGCAGCAAAATCGCTTGTGAGCATCCAACAAATAATTCGTACATCCCAAATCTTTTATCACGTAAGTACATTTAATTTTCAATGTTAATAGCCTAGTAGCAAACTTAAATTTGGATGTCAAAAGTAGTTATAAACAATCAGAACGCGAGGATATGAAAATCAGAGATTTTAATATTCATAGATTGCTCATATAAAATAATCAGAGAGATTATCAGATTAAAATCGAGTAGAAATCAATGATAATTAAAACAATTCAAAAAACCAAAATCTCATTGATTATTCCTATTATTTTTTGATTATGATTGATTAAAAATTCATGAAAAAAAATTGAATATAATCAGTTTTTTTTGAGAGCGAAGGACAAAATTTTTAAACAATTTTCTTTGATTTTCATTTATATGATCAATTTTTTTCATCATTTTCTCATCGATCATAAGCAGAACTAATATGAATAATGGATAAAAATTTGATTTTTTAGATTATTTTTGACCATTATCGATTTTACTCTGATTCTTTGCTTAAAACTTTTTTCATGGATAAGATTGACAATGACCGATTGAAAATGCTAGGTATATGTAACTAATAATCTTGATTGATATGGCTTTTATACATTTAGTGACCCTTTTCCTGAAAAAGGGTTTTTGTTAAATTTGTATTCATTATGAATTTTTCGTAAAATACGGTTTTGAATGAATAAGATTTAATATAGAACATACACTTTTCTCTCATAATTAAAAACATTATTCTTTTCCTACCTATATGACTATTTATTTGATTGATAAAGTATCTTTTGGATAACTATCCAATACTGATCAAACTCGTATGGTTACATATATTCTTTTCATTCTGACTTCTTTTCTATATGATCATGGTATTTTATATTGTATTTTCCAGTAAATTCTTTTTGTATGATGTATTCCAGTATATTCTTTCTCTTTCCAAGTCCTAGTATATATATGTATATTTATATGTCATTTTAAAACAATTAAACAATATATTTATATCGTTAGAAAGCAATACTTCTCTTTGACCATAAACTAGCAAGTCATCGACTACTTCGAGTCTTGTTCAATTGAATTAGATAGTACCGAAGAAACCTATGTAGTTGATAATTGGTCTTATTCATATCAAACTATGTGTAAAATTGTGCAGTTTAAGAATTCTCATCAATTTTTACCTATCAAACAAAGATACCGTTTGATCAAAGATAAGAAACTTGTAAGAAGAATAAGAAAATATGTTAGACAGGAATGAACTAGGTGACTTGCCATAAGAAAAGCACGAGAGATGAACTTGACAAAGTTCCTTGCATCTTCTTTTCGGTCACTTAATTTTAAATGTCGTCACCACATTACATCATGAAAAACAACTAAATTTTTATCATAAACGATGTCGATGATGGAGAACAAGTAATCGAGGAAGAAAAGGTATTCCTAAAGAAGGCTGAAAAGGTCATTTCTCAATTTAAAACCACATATGTTCTAAATGCTGATTAAAATTCTTTCTGATATGAGGTACTTTCAACGTGCACTCTTTCCATCTCGGGAGAAAATATAACTTTAGGACGAATTAATTCCCGAAGCATTGTTACATATTCGCATACAATCATGCCTATCTTAAGTATGAACAGTAAACTTGTAGGATCACTACTCATATATCTATAGGAGCCATCAGAAAGGTTAGGTCTATGAGAATTTCAAACAATGTATCAAGCACAAAATATCCACGTTGCATGTAAGTTTATTAGGAGTTCTAAGTGGTCTTATGGAAGTTAAAAGTAATTTGTAAAATCTGCTGCATTCTATATGCTAGTATTTTACTCTTTCCTCGATATATGAAACAATTCAGAATATATTCTGTGTCTTCTCTGCTTTTAGATCAAAACTACTTTTAATCAGTTCTTCTTCCATTAATAGTGTTAAACAACATGGGATGTAAACCATCATCTAAAAAACAAAAACAACAAGTTGGTAAGTTGATCATTTGCGCGGACTGTTTTGCATATCCACCAATGTCACTGTGTACACATATGTATTGTCCTCAATGTATTCGTAAGGTAGTCTCGAGCGATTGTGAGCAATTTGATTGCCCTATGTCTGATTATAGATTTTATTAATATTTATTGGAAAATTGCTCAGATCAGGTCAAAATCTTATGAATGTTTTAAGGTTACAGATCTACTACTCTATATACCAATAACCGTACTTCGTGTTTTTGTTTTTATAAAAAATCTTTATTCTTATGATCCTTTCGTTTATCTCTGCTCTTTACATTGTAGCTCAATGCTGTGAATGTGCATCGACTGTGATCGATTTCTGGTGTATCGATTGTAAAGATAGCTTCTGTACAGAATGCTGTACAGACGTTCATAAAGCACGTAAGTTTTCACAACATCGACGAGTACCTATTGATAAAAAATCAGCTGAACTCGAACTCTGTGACAAACATCATGATCAAAAACTAAGATATTGGTGTAGTTGTGAGACACTAATCTGTGCAGATTGTCAGCTAACCAAAGAACATAAAGATCATTCACTTGTTCCTTTAACCGATGTCGCATTGGGCATAGCCGAAAATGTTCGTAGTGAACAATAACTTCATTAGTTTCATAATAATGACTTTTTTATATTATAGTTGAAAACTGGATTCAAGGAAGCACAGACATCTCTCAACCAGAGGATAGCTCAAGGAATGCTCTTAAAAGGTGGCAATGAAATTACTAATATTGAATTGATCACTCAAGCTTTTAATTCTTTACGTAAAGCAATCGATAACTACGACGAAACACTAAAGAATCAGATCCGTACAATCGAGGAAAAAAACAAGGTATCGATTGACAATTTTCTAATGTTCTTACAAAACAAACAAACGACACTAACCAAGCACACTAAAGACTTTGAAAAAATCCTTTCAGCCAACGATCATACACAGTTATTGGAAATTAATAGAAGATTAACAGACTATTTGGAAGAACTTACCACAGATTTGAAAGAATTGAGACAACCCATTAAAACTGAATGTTGGGTTGCAGGTGTTGACCAATTGCAAGCAACTATTAATAATATTCTCGAACGGGTATACGTTGTTGAACAACAATCAGGTAATTATATTGATCGTAGTTAATTTGTCAAAAATCAAAACATCTCTCATCTAAATACTCATGATAGTACTATCGCTAAAATTTGACCGGATTTCCTCCAATTTCTCTCTAAAATAATCTACTTTTTGCGTCAACAATTTTTTTTCATAATCTCATAGTCAATATTTTAAGTATCGCAACTAAATCATCAGAAATTTAATAATGTTAAAAGGGACCAACAATCAAAAACCAAAATTTAGTATACTATTTAACTGTTGATTAATATTACATGTGATTAAGTAAGGCATCATACAATACAGATAGCATTCAAGTTACATAATCAATAGAGACACTCGATATTTTGCTCAATCTATATAAACTTTCACTTCTACGCCTTAATTTGAAACATCAGGCTCAAATTATAAATCATTTTCTGCATTCTGAAATTGTAATGATGTTTTATCACTTTTTTTGCAACAAAAACTAGCATAAGGGTTTATTAAAAAGTCGAAGAACAAATCACCGTTGTATTTTGCACTTTAACCAATTATGTTACGGCTTACAAACTGTAGAATTATCAGTTGAATTAGATGTAATAGCGAAGAGAAATACCAAAATTTAAATCTGATCAGTTCTGCTGATCTTTTCACAGGAGCCAACTGAAAAATTATAGGAATATAGACGTAATATTTCTGATCGAGAAGGCACCGCATCAAAAATAGTGGTTCTGTAACATGTTCTTTGAAGAATGCGATGTTCTGGTTGAGATATTCTGGTCAGCAAAATTCTGAAAGAAACTACCAGAAAACATTCGAAGTTCGAACTGTGTCTGTATACATTTCTTTCATTTTCCAACCGAATCCAATAACACTCCTTGCAGTTCAGATATGTCAGAAGTTCAGTGATCCTGATTCGTATTGCACTAAAACGATGTCTTTTTTGAAGATATCCAGCATATTCTTGATGTCAATATTTTTTCTCATCTGAACATATGTAAAGGTCTAAAATAAACTAAGCATGTGTCTAGATAAGAATTGATTTATTCTTTACAATTTTAGTTCATAGAGACGTTGATGTGTATTACCATTTCTATGTGAAACTCATGACTGATTTACTTACGGTTCTTGATTACACAAGTCTAATCGCTCACACATAAGTAAACCGGAAAATCCTGAAGAAAAGATAGAACATGCTTCATCTCCGTTCCTGATATGTAACTATTGAATTCGGAGTCTTTAACTAAACTGATAGCCGTCATAGATAATACTTTATAGATAGCAATATTTCGAATAAAAGCTGTCTGATTTATCCTGGAGTCTTCTAACGCAATAAAAGCTAGAAAAAAGATATCCAAAACATCTTTTCGAGTTTTCATTCTGTTTCAATTGTACGGTTTAATACTTGTGCATGGATGTATTATTTTTATCAATACTAAGTATATTGTCTTCTACAATTATTTAACAGTTACGTACTGCCAATGTATATATAAAATGATGATTAATCTTATTTCTTAACTAAAATTTTTATGAATACCTGGAACTCTCATTTAGAAAGTCTACAATTCGAAACACGTAGTACTTACCAATCGCTTGTTCAAACGTGTTTATTTTTTATGTGACTATAAATTAGCACAATTTCTTAAAACATTTATTTCGAATAAGGAGAAGTAGACGAACAGAACTTTTGTTGTAAACGTTTATCTATTCTATGATTTATCCACAACTACCTATACTGGACTTTTCATTTGTAGAAAGAAAATTAGTAAATGATATGTTAACGGTCGTACTAATCATTTAGTTCCTATGTCAACTATAATCTATCAAAGAACTTTTCAATCTATTTCGAAATAATAAGATAAGCGAACAGTGTCGTCCTTGTGACATATGCGGCAAATGCCGTTATAATCATTCGCTAGCTATATGATATTGGATTAACGCATAGTGTAAACGTTAATTCTGAAATAAAGCAGATATAAGTGAACAGAACACTGATTCAACTAATTCATTTGATATGTTATTTTCGCTATGCTTTGCAAATTTATAATTTTGTTGTGAAGTAGATGGAATAAATGACCATGATTGTTGGGAATATTAAAACTATTCAATTGGGACGTGAATAAGGATGAGCTACTGAATTGAAACATTTATTTTAGTATTCAGAAATATATTCACAAAACCTATTGGTGATAGCAATTATTTATCTGATTGATTTATCTTAACAAGTTTATTTTCCATAAATCTCTGCTTTTGTGTGCATAGAATAGATGAACAAGATCCTCCAGAAACCTGGAAATGGATGATGATAATTTGTTTGTAACATGATCCTCTAATATCTTCGATAATCGAAAAGTTTATCTTCTAGCGAGCAATATTGGTGAACTTAACATCCAAAATAAGAATAATTTCTTTGTTATATGATCTTTGATTAAGTAGTTAAGTTGCAAACAAAGGTATAAAGCGAATTAAATATATGAGTAAGGTTATTACAAGAATTATTCTCAATCATTCACCTTGTCATCTCTCAAAAGTGCATCTTCGCTAAGTTTCTGTATTGATGAAGTCAAAATTATTGAATAGACGGATTGGGACAGTGGTGATCAAGTTGATTCAACTGTTATGCAATATTTTGTTCAGTAGACGATACAGCACCATTTCATCAAACATAAAAGAATAAGGTAAATGAACAAGATCATTGGCAGCGTTGTGTTGATACATGAATCTTGTCATCTTCAACCAGTATACTGATTTACAGCATTTATTTGGACAATATACTCTGATAAACGAATCAAATCATTGGGACAATGATGCTACTTCGGTAGACATACGATCGTTGACTGATATTAGCAACATGATGTTTTGATATTGTAGTGAAGACAAAAGATGAACATGGCAGTAATATGAATTATTCATTTAGTGCGTTAGGTTTCATAACTGATCAATGCATCATCTTTCCTCTATATGATAGATAACATATGAACAAAGCTCTAGAGTTGAGAATCATTCATTTGTTCGATGTTGTTCGATCAATGAATTGACTCACAACCCTTTAATCTAGCTTCAAAGTGAGATCGCAACATAGATGAACCAAATTATTGGAATCGTTTCCAGCGTCATTAGAACTAAATATTTGATATGTGATAATGAATTCACTGATGATTTTTCAATATCTCTTTTAGATTGACAATAATAAATGAATATGATAATGATCACAGTAATTCTTTAACTACATGACATATTGCTGTATGGCTATAGTAACAGTTCTAGTTTTAAGATATTCTCATTGATGAATGAATGATTCGTGCAACATGTTGTTCAGTTCCTTTCTGATGTAAGACCAGATGAGATGAGAAAGTGAAAAGGTTTGCTTCAAAGTAAACAAAGGAAGTGGACAAAAGTTTCGTAAGAGGTGTTCCGTGATGGTGTAATCTTCCATGGGGTGAGGAAGTGGCAAGGTCTGCTTTGTAGTGAACGAAAGAGGTGAAGAGAAGTTTGATGAGGAATGTTCTGTGATGATCTAATGTTTGATGAGGTGAGGAAGTGGCAAGGTATGCTTCGAAGTGAACAGAAAAGGTAAAGAGAAGTTTCGTAATGAGTGTTCGTTTGTTATGTAATGCTGAATGAGGTGTGGAAGTGGGAAGGTCTGCTTCGAAGTAAACAAAAGAGGTGAAGAGAAGTTTTATGAGAAATTTTCCTTTGTGATGTAATGCTGGATGAGCTGAGCAAGTGGCAAGGTTTGCTTCGAAGTGAACAAAAGAGATGAAGAGAAGTTTGATAAGGAGTGTTCCGTGATGATGTAATGCTAGATGAGCTGAGGTAGTGGAAAGGTTTGCTTCGAAATGAACAAGAGAGATGAAGGAAAGTTTGATAAGGAGTGTTCCGTGATGATGTTATGCCGGATGAGCTGAGAAAGTGGGAAAGTTTACTTCGAAGTATACAAAAGAGGTGAGGACAAGTTTTTTTAGTAATGTTCATTCGTGATGTAATGCTCGATGAGGTGTGGACGTAGGAAGGTTTGTTTCGAAGTGAACAAAAGAGATGAAGGGAAGTTTGATAAGGAGTGTTCCGTGATGATGTAATACTGGATGAGCTGAGGAAGTGGGAAGATTTGCTTCGAATTGTACAAAAGAGGTGAGGACAAGTTTTTTTAGTAATGTTCGTTTGTGATGTAATATTGGATGAGGTGTGGAAGTACGAAAGTTTGCTTCGAAGTGTACAAAAGAAGTGAAGAGAAGTTTATTCAAGAATATTTATTTGTGATGTAATCTAGGCTGAGGTAGGAAAATGGGGAGATTTTTCTTCAAAGTAAACAAAAGAGGTGAAATAATCCCTCATACATGCATTTGTTGAAATCATTAGTTTTTAGTCCTCTTGAGCAAAAAGTGATTTGTGCGCTCCTCAATGCGTGTAGTCGCTTGCGACTGCATGCTAATAGCAATTTATTTGTTGCAGATGTTGCAATTATACAGTGAGTTTTTAGAATCTATCAATAGACAATGGAATAAATGAATAAAATTACGTGAAGCTATTTCAAGTAAATTATTGATTGATGGATTATTTGAACCAATAGATGACCTATTTTATGGGTTTTTTTGTGTTATGCTTGAAGGATGTGATAATATGCTAAGATTAAGTATAGAGATCTAAGAGGTAGTTAATGTATCAGTATCTTCAATAAACCAATTGATACTCATTCTGTAGCTTGGAAAATTTTGTTGCAACAAAATTAATGCTTTCATAGGATTGAGATACACTTTCCTGAGGTCGAAATGTTTTTAGTGAAAGACAAATTGAAGTATGTAAGATGGTTCTCTGATAAGCTTTTTCTACTCTCGATGCTTTTAGTTTCGATAGTGTAATGATTAGACAGTTTAGCATAAGCTCCTATTTAGTTACTTACGATTTTTGAGTATTGGTATGTAAATTCGTTACATGGTGTCTGCAGTTTTCACGAAGCAGTTATGAGAACTCTTATTTGGCCAAATTATAGAAGCATCGTCCGTTCTATACTATACAATATGCGCCAATAGAATTGGACGAATCGGCACCGTTGAGCTAATATAATGTTGTCTGTAAACAACTGACCTGGTTCCTAATGTCTTTCAATGTGTCGAAAAATGTTTCTGAGCGGAGCCTCACATCGTCCTCTCTGTTGAAACCATATCTGATCACACTCACATGCTAGAGCCAGTTATACTCGAATCGTCATGCTGTATGATGCGATAAAACCACTGCTGTCTACATCCTCATGCTGTGTAGTATAATCAAACGAATAATGTCAAACGAGATATTGCAATAGTACACACGTGGATGCATAAAGATTTCTCATAAGCCGCAAGTTTAATGCTATAGATATCTATCGGAGAGTTTGCTAGAATATCCGTGCGTTAGACAAAAACTACTCAAAACTTTTAATTTTTTTCGAAAAAGATAGAGTAATGAGATGATTGCACTTCTGGATACCTTGATCTGTAGCTTTTCATTATCCAGTGTATTAGTATTATGATATCTCAAGAGAAAAAAAAGCGCTACTTCCAATACTTCCACGTACTTCCTTCATACTTTTCTTGCACTTCTTTCGCACTCCCATTGTATATTAGGCAGGTATCGATAGGTCCTCAAGTGTTATAACATGAGGTTATCCGTAGATCTTCAAGTACTACACTAATGGAACCTTTGGATCCTTAACTGCTATACTATAGGGATACCCTTGGGTGCTCAAGTACAGCTGTAAAAAATTATCGAGTGCTATTAAATAATAAATCTTATTTATTCAAAAAAGCACAATGCAACAAGAGAATAGGTCATGTTTTAGAATATTATAAAAGAAAACAGAAATTTTTATGTAATTTATTTACCAGACAAAAATACACAGCTTGTTTATATTGTTTAACACAGTAAGATTTTAGAATTATCAACAGCAACTATCCTGATAATTATCGTAAACGACACTCTTTCTTGTTGATCGAAATATTATTCATATTGATACAGTAACATTTTTAGTTGAATTTACTGATATAGCAGAGACAGACAATGAACAGCAGCTCAGTGTAGTAGTCACAGAAGATAACATCGGAGATAAAATGAGAAAAATAGAAGAAAGGAAGGTTAAAGGAAAACTAATGGAAAGTTAGTATATAGTTACACCGATATCAGGTTTTCAACAATTGGGTGACGTCAATTGATTGTAATGGTGAAAAATCAAATTCTAAAAAGCAATTTATTATTGTTGCAAAGAAATAATTCTAAGAAGTCTAGCGAGTGATTAACAGTCTATGAGAGAACCAGAAATACTAGATATGAGTATCAATATGAATATTTAGTAAACTTTTGTAACTGTGAATGGTACGTTACAGGAGAGTTACTGGTAGTTAATTTAACAACTTTGCATAATCTGTATGATTAGTCTTTTTTTTTGAGGCATCTGCCACAGTTTCGATATCACATATGTATAAATAAAACTTTGTAAGAAATGAAAAGGAACTGTACTTCTATCAAGCATGTGACCAATTCTATACTGAGATTAATTGTCATAGTGCTCGATTTTCGCTAGTGTAGAACTTATATTTTCTTCATTAGAATGTATCAAATCCTTTTGTATTTTTATAATTATATATACACCTAAAAATAGACTCATTGTTTTATGTATCAAATTGATTTATTTTTAAATACATGGGTCATCAAAATATTGGTCAAGTTTCATTATGATAATTGTTCTCGATAATGGTTGAATATAACTTGCTATTTTAAATTCGCAAGAATAAAAATATTCTAATGCTTATCATTCATTTTATTTCTTCTTTAGGTTTAAGCATGTGTGCATCAAACAATCATACGAGATTATATTTTAAAAAAAGTTAATCAGATTAGTAGCAACATTGTTTTTGGTGTGTCTCTAGTAATTTGAACCGCACATTTTGAATGTATACACCATATCTGTAAAAACTTTTCAAAATTTCTTTTTTTTAGGACTTTAACAATAAAAACATACGAATAGAATGAGAATGTGATAGTTCAAGCTCATGAGATATGAAGAACTCTAGTGAAGAACTCATATAGATCTGTCAGATCTTTATTTCACATTTTCACTCTAAAGGAGTAGAGATATCCGTCATATCATCACAGTTGCAAGTAGCAACAATAATACTCTAAATGCTACCGCAAACCAACAGCGGCAGGTATGTTTTTAAGGGTATCATAAAATAACATGAATCTATCTATAATTTGAGCATCTATAGATGTAAGACATAGAGACTGAAATAAATTTCATGAATTAATTGCAATAATACTTGTCTTGGAACAGCAACAGTTGTTGAATTTACATAATTAGAATCTCATATTGAATTAATTATAAATGATAGTAAACAGATTCTTAGTTATATATCTAATTTGTTTAAAATAATATTAAGTATTCGTGATACGTATGACTGAACATTTTATCATAATACATTTTTTCAATCAATATTAAGTAAATATCTTCTATATCTTTATCAATTTGATTATACTATCGAACATAGAATTATTAGTTGAATATTAATTAGAATTTTGTTTATTACTGGAATGAAAATTATAAATGGATACATATTTATTTATTCGCAAAGTCATCACAAAAAGATGATAAACAACAATTATCAATTGTTATAAGTGTGTATAATACATTAATTAGATTAGATGTTAAATAATCTTAATATAAAATCATTCCAACGAATTTTTAAGATTTTTTTAATAGAAGAAGTTCGCTATAAAATTTGATTTAAATAAGTTTTTTTTCCAATCTTACTCATCAATTTAGAATTATTTTTCGAACAGAAATATGTTTTCAACAATTACATATTTCCTACACTAATAGAAATAGTTATGTGCAAATTAAAATTTATTATAGATTTCTTTTTCTCAATTTTTTAGAAAAGCCACATTAAGTTTATGGTATTAAGAACATTTATCTATTCTAATAGTTTAGAAGATATTGAATAAAGTAAACATCATAGAACGGATTGATTTTATCTTCTTTTTTTCGTTGAGCAATACAACAGCAGTTCAAAGCATTGATTGTAAATTCTTTGCTTTATAAAATTGGTGATTTCATTTTTCAAAGAAGTTCTTGTCGATGTAAAATCTAAGAGAAGAACAAGTACTTAAGATATTCAACTGCGATCTACCGTTTACAGCCGACATTTATTCATTTGTGTAAGTTAATACTCGTCAATTTCAATGACAGAAGTATATTCTAATGATTTTAGTGATGATTTAATTGACTGAATAGAAAGTTTTTCGTAAATATTCATGTGTACAAAAACAAACATCTTTAATTTTGTGATAAAAAGTTCTTTAATGTAGTCACTCTTCCGAAAATTACAATGGTCCACTCAAACACTACAGTTACCCATCCAGAAAACGAAACCTAGATAAAACATCGCAAATATTGAACAAAATTAAATAAACATTTTGAACTTTGAAAGGTTGCGTATATATATATATGTATGTAATACAATCAAAGAGTTTGAAAGCTGACATATAAATAAGTAACTTCAATAGTTATTAAGGATACGTGAATGAACCCACAAGAGTATTCGAAGATGAATCACAATTATATGAGTTTTGTTCAACAGAACTGAATGTTCGCGTAAGAATAGTAATAGTGCCAGATGGAGGTAGAATGCGATAGACGACTGTTATTGGATCACAACTACTAATAGTTGGAGTAAACGAATATGGTTCAAAACAGACATAGTAAGTGCTTGTTGGTGGTAACGTACCGGGATCTAGCCAATAAATATTTTCTGGTCCCTTATTGTATTGATCATCTAGATCCAATTTTCCTTGATCTGTGGCAGTTGGTGGGCCCGTATTATAGAAAGAAATCGTTCGACTATTTGCTGTTGTTACTACAATATCACCATCACCTGGTCGAGACCATGTTTATAAACATGCAAGATATCCTACATTTAAACACGTACCTTCTACACACATTTGCTGAATGCTACATGAAGATGAACATGGAATATCTAACAGTAAAATACAAGATATTTATTTAATAGAAAATTACTCTTAGAATTAATCTACCTGTTGTCGTTTGTGTAATTGTTCTTTCTGTTGTGGTACTGGTTGCAGTAATTACTGATGCTGTTATAGTAGTTGTTACTGTTGTTAGAGTCGTAACTGTAGTTGCTGTCGATGTAGTAGTCGAGCTTATTGTTGATGAAGTTGTCGTTGTCGATATTGTTTTAGAAGAAGTAGTAGTTGTTGTTGTGCTAGCTAAAAGCTTATAATTCATACATAACTTCTTTGAAGAAAATGGATTTTCAATCTAACAGCTAGCTAATTCTAAAACGGTTTCGAATAGCTATCAAATCGAAGTTACTAGAGAGTGAGTAATACTGATGATGAGGATAAGGCATATGAAGATGTCATCGTTACTATCCTTATCCAACGATGAATTGTTGGTTTTTTTTTAGTTGAGAGAATATTGAGAGCTTATTTAAATACCTTAAAATGTATCCACAATTAAATCGTATTCTTTTCAGTTGTCAATTTATATTGTAGTATAAATTATATATTCACTTGTATAATTTGAATACATAACTACATTATAAACATCGCGATATCATGAACTATGATTATTAAAAGTAAAACGTCTATACATTCTGTTTATTAGAGTGAGTATAGACTGTATTGGACACGAATTAATTTTTTTTCTGAATCGATCAGATCCGACTAGACCTGTACAAGTTGTTGAAATATTCAAAATGAAGAAGACATTATCTCATATAGAATTATTGTTTATCTTAAGCGAAGTTCGAAATCAGTCAAGTTTTTAAGGCTCAATTTGAAGTTAAATATTTTTTGCATGAGCCAACGCGAATTGTGCACCAATGCAAAGTGAGGTATAAGCTGTAAATATTATTTTACTTTCTATTGTTGTTTGTTTGCTCGATAATAAAGCTATGAGAGCAGAAGCAATAATTGTGCTAAGAAGAATGAAGCCAATTATCGACAGAAATTTTATTAAATCATCTTTATGATCCATTATTTTATTAATCAAAAAAAAACTCTTCATTTTATAATAATATTGATGACAATTGTAGTTTGAAATTTTCTCATAGATGACAAAAAAACAACGAATTATTCAATGTCTAATGTTTTTAGTTTATTGTTAAATTTTAAATGAAATAAATATTTTCATTGATATTGAATTTATTCTATTTAAAATAGTACAATTTTAATTTTCTCGTTCATGATTATGCATAGTAATATGATGTGTTGGTTTAAGAGACATACGCATAGGACCAACTTGATTATTTCTTAAATTAAATTGACATGTAAGATACATTTTAATTGTTTGTCGAAATCGTGGTGAAAAAAGAAGAAATATATAAAAAGATGAAGCAAAATTTATTCCAAATATAATTGTAGTGAATTGATTAATAAAATATTCGATCGCTATTTGATCAATATTTTTTGTTGCAAGTTCACTAATTATTGCCATTAAATATATAGTAAATGTAGTTCGAGGAAGTGTACATAAAATACTTAAAATAATTTGACTAATCATCATTCTTGTCATTTGCTGTTCCCACATTGATAAACGATTTCGATTTAATTCTTGACGAATATGATTAACGAAAATATTTCGATATGTTAATATACCAAATATTAATAAAATTATAAGAGGAAATATACAAGAAAATATAGGACTGAGAAAATAAAGAGAAATTTTTGCAAAAATTTCATTTGTAAACAAACAAACCAGTGTAGGAGGTAACAAATCAGTAAATATAAGATAAGGAATACCAATCAATGACCAAAAAATAAAAGTAAATAAAAAGAGATTATGACTTATACGAATTGAACTTAATTTTCGTATACGAGCTGATCGAGATGTACATGCCCATCGATCAAATGCCGATAAACAAAGAAAACTCATTGCAGATGGTGCTGATATTTGACTAAAATAGATCAATAATTTACATGATATTGATGATGCAGATCCAGATGTTGATGGAATACTTTGAAGAAGAATAATTAATAATGCACCTATATTACTGATCGACTGACCAACGATATAAGAACTACTTGGAGATTGACGATATGATTTTATTCCAGAGAAAATAATCATATTCAACAAAGCCGATAGAACTCCAATTGAAAAGAGTACAATTGGACTCCATATAGATAACTGAGCAGCTACTTCAAGAATAGACATCTTTTTATTTCTGTCGCTTTTACAATATTAAATGAATATAATTATATATTTTACGTTGTATTCTTTTATTTTAATTAACTTATTTTTACACTGCTTTACTTCCTCGACGTTTTTTTCTTTTCTTTCGATAATTTACGGAAATAGAATACATTAGCATATTTGACATAACTCTAAGACATAAAAAATTGCATTAAAATGATGAAATAGACAAAAACATGCATATATTTCATATAATAATCCGTAATGGTAGTTCACAAGTTTGATTTTTCAATAGAATTGAAAGAAGTATTTATAATAATATGAAAATTGTGTCGAATTTCAACTATATAGCGCATAGTAGGTTCGCCTTCTTAGGATCTCAAAATATGATACAAAAAGTCTATTCATTATCTGACAAAATATATTTTTTGCTTACATGAGCGTGTCGCATCAGTTTTAGCATTAGCATTGTATTAATACTAATACTAATCTGATCCATCTATTCACAATATTTCTGCAAATTGAATACCTCTAAGCATGTTCGTCTAAATAAAGATACATTGATGTCATTCTTTTCTGTCTAATCCTCATCGACTAAAAGCATAGACAGTTGTAACAGAATTTCCTGTTCACCCATTAGAACATTTATTTTTTTCCTATTAAGCATGACTACATCGGATACAAATTGATGATACTTTGATAGCTAAACGGTAGATCCGGATTTCAATCTATAATTAATACTTCATTGTTTGTTTGCTTGTTCTCGCATTATATTCTGGAGAATTCAGTGAAATATCAATAATAAAAAGCAATAGATTTATATCATTGTCAGATGATACAGTTGAAACATTACAAATCTTGAAATTTTCTCGTACATCTTAAATAGAATTTGAATTCAGTTGGATCTTTATTTTCCTAATGATTTTTAGACTCTGCTGAAAGTTGTACTAGTCTATGATCTTACTTTTTGTTTTTCAAAATTCTTAATTATCAGTCAAGATTCTTACCTGAAAAACCAGATCTGGACATTCTTGTAAATAGAATCCTGTCTGATTACTTTTATTACAAAAGAGAAAAAATTCTTGCATATTCTAGCAAGATTCTTGTGATTTATAATTATACTTCTTCGTAATGCTATTAAAATATTTCACAGGAATTACTATTATTTAAAAAATAAGTACAATAAAAGAAATTTTTGATCGAGGAAGTCAAAACAAATCTTGAGAAAAAATAACCAAAAACAATTGCCTAATTAAAGTGGAAACTTATTGTGATTCAAGTTTACAGGATATACAGTCAGTTCAATTTCTTACATAGGCACAAACTTTTTTTGTTTAATTTCAGGAATGAAGAACATGATGTTGGTCCTTCTTGTCAATACTGCATTTCTGCTATTGTCATTTCTCACAATTGTGTTGTGAAAAATAATTCTCATCGAAATATGGATCTCTAATCATTTTTTAAAATTTCACATAGAGTTATCATGTCATGTTTTTTCTCTATAATAACGTTCAATGTATTGATTTAAATAGGAAGAGTGGAAATATGAAGAAGATTTTGAAATCGTCTATTAAGATTAGGGATATAATACATATCTAGAAAATCAAATATTTTATACATAACTTCATTCGAAAGATCTTCAAAATAGATTAAAGTTGATATTAAAAAAAGGAATAAATCAGTTACAATTAATACAAAATTAATTTTATTATTGTGTTGGTGCTTTCTTCCGTCCATAGTGCGTTTTTTTTTGTAACTAATATACAGTGGAAAAAAAGTATTTGCTTTATATGATTCACATGACACACTTTTGTTATTTCACCATCATCATGAAATCATGTAAATGCATTCGTTCTTTTTTTTTCAAATTTGTTTTTTGTGCATCACAGAGAATAACATTTATATTGTTGAGAGGTAAAACTATTTTTGAATTTATTTTGATATGCAAACGACAAAAAGAGCACGAAATAACAGTGTGCGTAATTATGATAATAAAAAGAGGAAAAAAGAAATAAGTAAAAGTTCTATTTGATTATTATTTGAATATATTTTTAGTATTTTTTAGTAAAAACAGTCGATACCAAATGGTTTGTTCTTTTTAATATTCAATTTTTTACTTTGTTTTTTTTTAGTTTATTAAAAGGAGTGTTTACACATTTTGAAGATTTATCAAATGAACTGATTTATGAAATTATCGAATTTCTTGATTTATTTCATGCTTATCAATCTTTCTTCAATCTCAACATACGATTTCAAAAAGTTTTCACTTGTTCAAATTTTCCTATTAAAATTAATATTTCATCGATATCAAAATCGAACCTAGAACGTTATTATACTGATATTATTCTTCCTAATCAACATCGAATTACTTCGCTTTGTATCACACATCGATTTAGTTTCGATCTTAATATTTCTCCGCATCATATTCTATCGAAATTTATTCGATTAAAAACACTTATTCTTAAAAATATAAATCGTGAATATGTTGAAAATGTACTAAAAGAAATTACTTCTTTATCCAATCTATCCTCATTAGTTATTATTCCTAATGGTTATGTTCCTAATGGAATTCAATGTCTTCTTCAAATATTTCGTCTGCCTGCATTGAAATATTGTAAAATGTCATTTCCTGTATTATTGATATACACTCTGTTGCCATTTGCAACTAATGAATATAGTTCAATTGAACGACTTGTCATCGAAGATCAAATTAATCATGAAAATCTTGTTAGATTATTATCATATGTTCCACAACTTCGTTGTTTATCACTTGATTATTTTAAAATACCAGCAAAAAATGAAATAAATCATTCCATTACATTGAATTGTCTAACACATTTATATCTTAAATTAAACGATGTTAGTTTTAATGATTTTGAACTATTGATGAAAAATTTCTTTGGTACAACTCAAGTTTTACATATTTTTATAGCAAATGGTGACGAATATATCAATGCTAATCGATGGCAACGATTAATATTATCTTCCATACCATTTTTACGTGTTTTTGATATATACATTGATAGTCGTAGTCATTTGTCATACGAATCACGATTCAAGGAATTCACTTCATCATTCTGGCTCGAGCGAGAATGGTTTTTTGCTCATCAAGATTCTTTCTGCTCTAATTATTATGAAACTTCTTTCTACTCAATAAATCCTTACAGGTATGATGAATAGATTACTTTAAATCACTAAGAGATAATTATTTAATTTTATTTTAAAGACGAAAAGAATATACATTTATATGGAAAATGGATCAACTACCTCATTTAATAAATGATCAGAAGAATAATTTCATTTCGGTTCGACATATTCGTATCGTAAATGAACAAGCTATAGAAAATTCTGTTTATCATTTTCCTAATGCTACTGATCTTACTCTTCAGAATATTTCTTCTGACAAATCAAATTGGCTGATAACCAATCTGAAAAAAATAATTCCTCTACAAAATCTGCGTAAATTAGATATCACATCTCCGACATATCCATTTGAAAAATTGATTGAATTATTAAGATTAACACCAAATATTACGACATTGAATATTAATCGTATAATAGTAAACTTAAAAAATATTGATGCAATTGAAAATAATGAAATTTTTCAGTCAGTATCAAATAGAAATATTATTACAAATGTAACAATTACACAAATAAATCAGTTAGAAGAGATCGAACTACTATTGATTTTATGTCCTCGATTGGAATATGTCGCAATTAATAAATGTCAGAAACATACTGCATCAATAGTACGTTTAATATCATCAAAAGACAATGAAGTTGCTCAACATCTTGTTTCGTTACATATTTTAATTGATGATCAAAGTTATCTGAATAGATTGAACATTTTATCTCGATTAGGAAAATCATTTAATGGCTGTATTATGAAGCTTGAAAATAATCGACTTTCTCTATGGCGATAATACGTTCATGATATCTTGATTTTGAATATTAATTTTTTTAAAATAAATCAGGAAATTTTATTTGAATAAGTACTGATTAACAACATGTTTCATGCATTGTATACAGTTATTTAGAAAAAAAATAGAATAACCATCTGAGATAATCTTAAACTTAGAGTAGTTCATCTCTTTTATTTTACAATAATCATAATTACTAATAACTTTAGAAGGAAGTTGACTGAACGATCCCAATAAATCTGTCATTCTTTAAATTCATATAATTTGTGTAGTTCGAATGCACAATGTTATTAAGTGACGAGTATTGTTCTTAGGCTTTGACAGTAGTCCGATCGTAATTAATGATCAAAATCGACATGTTCTTGTCTAATAAATAGTCAAAAAATAATCTACAAAAGAAATTCTATAAAAATAGATTCATTTCGTATGTTTTGTGGACTTGCGTATATAGAGTCGTATGTGTAAAAGAATACGGTGTATGAACAGTTTTACTACACAAAACACAGCAAATCTCGGGTACCCTCTTCAGTGAACATAGTCGTATAAGTACCCAATGTAGTACCGTAAGTATATAGAAACACATAGGATTTATATGAGAGTGTCTCCAAGATCATAAGAACAAATACTAACTTGATTAAGTATAGTAAGAATATTTTGTTCAGCATATATTAAAACAAAATAGATAGCATCAATTGAAGTAGAATTTGATAATATTTCATCTGAAAGACAAAGATCTTGATTTGATAGAATAAACGAAAACGTCTTGCAAATTAAAAATCAATATTAGTACCAAAAAAATTCATTATAACTGTGTATGACCGTATATATCGGTTAAAGGAAAAGAAAAGAATCTGGAAAGAATAAATCCAAGAACCTTGACTAATGGTATCTTTCTTTGTAATGAGAATAGAGGATTTTCTATCTTCGATTGAAATCCTTCTCAATTTTCAAACTGTAGTAAAATATCGTGATCGCTATTTCTCTTTTGATTTGAGTCCTTCGATTTGCTGTAATAGTTCAGTCTGTTAATTTGTTCAACACTAATCAATGACCAATATACTGATTGTAGAATCTGCTATGATACAGGTATATTCTGAATAATAGATGCAACGTGTTGAACAAGCAGTAATCATAAAGCATAATAAAAGAAAAAAAAATAAACGTTTTTTTTATTAATTCCTTTTTTGTCAAATAAAGTATGAATTGAGGAAGAGATAGGTGTCAGTAGTTATCGTTACACATATTTCACATCGATACGATTGGCTCTTTCTATCATTTGACTTCCTATGAATCAGAATTGGAAAGAATGTATTATCGTGCACTTCAATTTCCTATCATATTACACAATTTACTCTTACGTTTAGAACAAGTTAAGCGTATTTACCGGTGATAAACACCATTTTTTTGCACGTGTTTTCGTCATGTCGCATCAATATTACAACGATCCGTATGGATCACCTCGCTATCGTACAACCAATCAATCTTATCAACCATCAAATAGTTCATCTCGACGAAATATACCTTCAACATCAAGTAATTTTGCTTATCAATCTACCTTTCAACCTACTCGAGAAAGAAATCCTGCTTCATCTTCTTCTTATCCTCGTTACAATGATGAATATTCTTATTCCAATGAATATCCAAATTCAACAAATTCATCATCAAATCGGATAAATGTAAATGAGAATTTTTTTGTTGGAAAAACAGATCTTTAATATTTTAAATATTAGAATTTATCAAATGAACGATCACATCGACGATATCAATTAGAACAGCCTTCTACTCATTCACATGTACGACATTCTCAAGTGTATAATGATAATCATCAAGATCTTCCTCGTTCATCTGATCGTCAATATATGAAAAATCAACAACCACCGACAAATCATTCCCAGTCTACTCGATCATATTATTATGATCAAGATTCTCCAAGACATGTAAGAAATTCTGATCGAAATGATCGAAGACATTATCAAGAAGAAACTTATCCCTTGCAATCCGATCCAGTACATTCGTAAATAATACTTATTTTTTTAATCGTTTCAGTTCATTTTTGATATATTTTTTTAGTAATCGCCGATCGGTAGACATTCCATCAGTACGTCAACATTCGAATTCTATGCGATCTTTTGATCAACCTTCATCTAACTCGCAGCACACACTTCCAATCCATCGGTCATCTCATCATTCAATCGCATCTCGTTCACAACGACCTATGCCAGTACAAATTCCTCATCCGGCTTCTCTTCTAAATCATTTTCTTCAGTTCGTATCTTAATGAATATTTCTTTTGAACAAAAATGTTCGTTTTTTTTTATAGAAGTTTTTTTGGAGGACATGGTCCATCATTTAATGATGATGATGACGATGATCGTTCATCTGCCGGTCCAATTGATCTAATTGCTTTTGCATTGATGATGCCAAGACCGGATGCTCCTGGTATTCCTACTGCTATTCATATTCAATTTGGTGTAAGATCTTCATTTTAGTCTATTTAATCTATTTGATTCGTTTCAGGATTTATTCGATTTACTTGCTCAAGATGAACCACCTTCCGTTGGATTATCTGACAGTGATATTGAACGTATTCCAAAGTTGACCTATCGAAAATCAAGTAAATCAAAAGGCACTGATGATAAATGTGCAGTTTGTTTAAGTGAATATAAAAATGGTGAAACTGTAAAACGTTTACGATGTAAACATTACTTTCATCCTGAATGTATTGATCCGTGGTTAAAAGTATTCATTAAAAAACAAATAGCTCTTTATAATTGACTTTAATTTTCTTTACGTTTTAGACTTCAACCAAATGTCCAATCTGTCGTGGTACACAAGCTGACTAACTGAAAATTTTCATATGTTTATCAATATTTTATCTTTTTTTTTTTTTCTAACCAGTAGCCCACTAAAAAATCTTTTAATCTAGACTAATCAATGAAGAATTAATCAAGAAATCGATTATATTATATAACAAATGATCTTTCAAATCAATTAATTCACTTGATGGTGAGAGATAAATTGAAAACGTGCAAAGTTTACTAGCACGATGTACACGTGCTTGTTTTCCATATATGCACTACGTTTTCTTCTTTGCATATTAAACGTATATTTTACTAGCATTTCATGCATTCTACTGACAACAATTATTTGCTATCATAGAGATGTAGAAACAACCCATTATTTTCTAGAAAAATTTCAAAATTTTCTAATTTGTTTTCTTTTAACTCAGCAATATAAAAATATATGAGGTGAAGACCAGCATGAATACTCGTAATGCTAAAATGTATACGTTCACCCTCGATGTTTTATTGGCAATGAAAAGCAAAAATACAAAATTTGATGTATGCCTGTATTTGTTATTAGATAAAAGTGTTATTTTAATGTAGAATGTCGAAAAAGAAATAAAGATCTGCATATTTATTTTACAAGTTGGTAATATAAATTTTTCTTCTGTCATCATAATTGTCAATATCGTGTTACAATTGACATAAATCGAATACGCGTAATTTATTTTTAAAATCTTAATAATTGTGCCTTTTACGTATCAGATAAAGTTTGAAGGGCTTGATAATATTGTGACTGTCTTTATCTACATAAAGATTTCAACTAGACTAGCTTGCAGAAAAAAATTCAGAACTTTTCGACGAAGTCTATTCAAGATATGAAGATGGCAAGATAAGGCCTTTTTCCTTTAAATAGTATATACAGCATGCATTTTTTTAAAGTTTCATGTCAAAAATTCGACAATAAGGCTGTGCTGGGAAAGTAGCGTTCTATAAGAGAATATAAGTCACCGAGGTCTATAAGATGGACTAGGCCCTGACTCAAATACGTTCTGGTACTCGAGAAGGTACTGGTCAGCTATCATTCAATTGTGTTTCTTCTTGCTAAAAGTTCAGTGAAGCAGATACTGCCAATTTGTAGTGAAAATTCTTTGAATAATCAAGTTTTCTAAATAGTGATTATAATTACAATGATTTTTCACTTGCGAATATTAGGTTTTTCGAATGTGATGGTTTTGATTCATATTTTTCTGCCAGCGGTGGTCGAGACCTGCCAGATCTTGTAAGTAAATTTTTAAGAATGGCATCAAGCACAAGCCAGTGCTTATATTATACATTTGTTAAAATCTCTTTCCACATATGACGCAGTTTAGAAGATGATAAAAAGACTCGTTTATATGCACTCATCACGATTCATATAGTGAGAGCTGTTTATATCTTCGACTGAACAAAGAAGGAATTTTTTAGAACGAATTGAACTGAGAATGCAATCAATTATATCTTTTCGATATCGATTTTTCGGCCAACCAGATTTTTTCAGGTTGGTAGTTCCGTGCATTTGATTTCGGTTATGCTTTACTGACTTATCATTATAAGGATAAATATAATGCCAGGTTTTCTGGCTGATTAGGAATTTATAACTGTAATGAATAGTTTAAAATGTGATCTGATTTATGGACTTTACATTGAGAATTTTTCTGGTGTACATCTGATTGTGTTTCACAATCAGTCAAATATTAATCGAGTAGTTGTTCATGCATGCGAAGTCCTCTATAAGCTTACACATGAAGCCTATAGACTTCTTGGTCGGACCCATTATATTCACATGCAACTCATAAAGCGACGATTATTATATCTACTTTAGTATCGTATTTAGAATAAAAGTATCTAGTTTCTTTTAGGTGACCTTATATAGTTATTTACACGATTACAATTAAATAGTTGATGTTTTTTTTTCTTTCTGTCCTAACTTTCTGTGAGTACTTCTCGAATAGATTCGTATTGTATCTGTTATACTAAATCGTGTCAACACAATACTAGAATTTATCGTTAACATCTACTAATTACATGATAGTTCATTGGCTGCAAACTTTAAAAACATATCATGATTATTCAGAAGCAACGCAAAACTTTGGAATATACTTTAATACTCCACAATAGTCGAAGCATAATTCACGAGCTCTAAAGATGTTTACCTACCTGACAAGAGTCAAATGTTTTCTTTAAAAAGTCTGCAGGAAATCTACATTTCAGTCGAAAGCCACGTATCAAGTTTTAGTTAATGAATTCATTTTAATCTAATACCGACTTTTCAAAGTTATTGCGGCATTATAAATAAAATGACTAATTTACAAATAAATGTAATATGAATCATTAAAATTCTTCTATTTCGAATTCAACAAAGTTTTGCAAGAACGAAAAACGTATCGACTACATTATAAATTGACGAAGATGGTCAATTGAAAAAAATAGTTATGAATATAGAAGAGATAGTCATTGATCTGAGAAGTTTATCCAGCATATGTCGCAAAACAGCACTGAAATTCATAACAAAGTTGTCATACCATTGATTGTAACGGATAATAAATACTGTGATACCAGTGAAAAACTGGAAATTCGTTTCTAAATCGGTTTTGAGAAACAATTTTAGTTTTCAGAAATAAAAGCTCTTGAAAGTACATTTGCTAGGAAACCTCGCTTGGTGAATGAACAAGAAAATAGTTCCTGTATATACAGAAATGTAAGCTGTTTCGTCATCAATACTGAAAAATTTTGGCAGCTGTCTTAAAGCAACTCACTTGCGGCAATGATGATTAATTGTCTCTCAGTATTGTCACTCATGAAATGATTCTGGACCAGTCACTCAGAGTTAAGCTGTCTCATATGAGCCATTTGTAATAACTACATCTCTAGTCAGTATGTCGAACGGGAGAGGGTCCAGATACTGCCGTCTTTAAAAAAAGACGAAATAACCCGACTGCATGTGGAAATTAGTAATCATAACCGCCACTGGACTCAACGAACGATAAGCCTATGAGACGTTATTGTTATTATTATTACTCTGCATATGAATCAAACAGATCTTTAATAATTTTCAAAAGTTATACTTCTATCTTATACGAAACGGAGCTGTGTAAAAGCGTCAATCAAAGAGTCACTAACTGTCGAGTATATCTTACGTTTTACTTTCAAAACTTTAGTAGAAAATTAAAGAGCTCGATCTTTCTTTTACAAAATCATGGTTGCTATTCATAGTAAAACGACAGCTTTGTATATGCTTGTACTTAGGTCTGACCAAAAGTTCGTGCAGCATTAAATAAAAATATAAAGATAACGAGATATTTTTAGTTTTATTTCATCAAATGTTGAGGATAGTTGTCATTATTATTTATGCCAAGACCAATCATTTCTAACAATTTGTTAAAAGTTTTTTTGAAGTCTTTTTTGAAAAAAATTTCAGGTATCTTGGAAACCGCATGAGCTAACGAAGTTTCACTTCTTTAATTACTTAAACTACGTTTGATAAAATTAGTTAGTCAGGAATTACATAGTATCGGGTCTGAGGAATAAGGTGGATAAGACATTATATTGATATTTTCTTCTGTCAAATAATTAATAATATTGGATGAGTATGAAGCCATCGATGATCATGAAGCATTTTTGTGCATATTAAATCTGATATCTCTATTTGTTTTCATATTCCACTAAAAAAGGACTTCAAACAAATTTCGATATCGTACTTGTACTCTATGCTCTTGTCTTTACCTACACTCAGAATCATTTCATTTAAAGAATACATCATAGAAAGTTTTGATTAAAACCTGCCTTCATGAACAATAATGTTAGCTGATCTGTCCTCAATAGGCCAGCTAGCATCAAATGACTTATGACTGACGTACTCTAAAAAAATCTATGACCTATCTCTAGTGATGCTAGAACACAACTGACACGATCGAACAAAATTTTGCTGAATTTTTAAAACAAAAAAAAAAACGGTTAATTCATGCGGTTTCCAAGATACCTGAAATTTTTTTCGAAAACGATTTCACAAAAACTTTTAGCAAATTGTTAGAAATGATTGGTCTTGGCATAAATAATACTGACAACTATCCTCAACATTTGATAAATTAAAACTAAAAATATCTCCTTATCTTTATATCTTTATTTAATGTTGCATGAACTTTTGGTCGGACCTGAGTAGTGGTCGTGCTCTGAAAAAAATTAGTATCTAGAGAATGTAACAATAATTTTTTGAAACAGTTCGACTAAAAATTTCCAAAATATTTTTCTCTATGATATATATATATATAACAGCTAGCCAAATTGATGAACATCAATTGAGCAACAACGGTCGTACCTTGTAAAAAATGGCCCATAAATGGATTATTTCCCATTTATGGTTTGATTATGTAATTTGAAATCTATTTACAAAGCAATTCAATACAAATAAATTACTTTTTTAATATCTAATTCGACTCTTTATTTTAAATCTTCCTTACAATAGACTTCAATACAGATGAATTATTGCTTAGTTTATATTCATTTATTTTTCACTCATCGGCTTCCCATTTAAGCTCAATGAAACTGACGAAGTTTTTATTGACGTATAGTGTCATGTATGTATGTGGAACTTTGATTTGAAAAACATCACTGATGTGCTCGGCAAACAAGCAAAGTTATTTTTGAATCCATCACTATTATATCAATGATAACAGCTTTCCTTGAATATGTTTACATTCCTTCTACCATTACCTTCAATTATCATGCATTTTTTTTCTTTTTTATCTTATTTTTCTATGAGCAGTAGAAATTAACACAATTCTGAGTGACGTATAACTTAATATATATATAACCAATTTTGTTTTATGAGTAAATACACTGATGCGTAAAAATGAAGGATATCATACATTCGTTTTTTATCTGATTTTTATATGTCTATCCGATATTGATAAAGTTTTGATTGATGTATAGTCTAATGTAGATATGCAAAATTTTATTTTGAATAATATCACTGACGTGCTCGGCAAACGAGCAATTTTATCTTTGAATTCATCACTATTATATTGGTGATGACAACTTACCTTGGTTATGTTTACACTCTTTCTACCATTACCTTTAAGCTTCATGCATGTTTTTACCTCAGCCTTCTATTAGCAGTTGGTATTAATGAAATTTTGATTAATGTCTAGTCTAAATTGTGTATACGCAATTTTGTAGACAGGATAGTGTATTCAACATAAAAAAAGACATTGTAAACTTGGAAATAGAGACAAAAATATGAAGGAACAGACAACGAAACATTTAGACACGACGTTGACGTTCAGTGACGAGTTCGGATGACTGACGTCTGTTGCGTCGGGCGTAGTTCCAAAAAGAGATAAGTTATGCGATAAACTACAATAACAATAGTTTCTGTGAGCTTAACATAATGAATATCTTAACTATCGTATTCATATATTTTATTTGCATGAAGAAGAGACGGTAAATCTATGAAAATTGTTTGTAATATATTGAGAACTATAATGAAATGAGGCATATTTTAATAAAAATAAGGATGCGAGTGACTTTGCTTGTCCTGATTCAGATTTCGCATCAGCGAAGATACTCATTAGATGATATTATCTCTGTTTTATTTGTTCAAATGATTTCTTGAATTTATATAATAGTGTCAAATACTATCTATAACAATCTAGTACACAGTGTCACCGTATTCTCCTCATTTGCATAATAATTTTTTATCTCAATAATTCAATATTCACGTCAAAGACCTTCTCTATGATGTCTGCGCATTTTTTCTATTATGTTGCAAGAGTTCATATACGAATTGTTCGTCTTGTCTTCATGCTTTAGAAAATATCAACAAACGATAAATGCCTAGCTATAGGGTCTCTTATGTGACTACCTGCAGGTGTTTCGTTAACGTGCGAGAGCTTGCTAATCATTTTTTTTTTATAATTAATAACATATAATGTCCGTTACGTGCTTGATAAGGAAAAAGCGTTGTTTATTGGTTTTTTTCTCACTGCTTACTTTTTTTTTTCGTTGAAGTGGGAAAAAGAGGATCCATGCATCATTGATCACTGGAATGAAAAGTGTATAAAAAAAGTGTGTTTGTCGCGTTTTTATTCAGTTTCTTTTACTTTCATTTAGATTTACAACTAGTACATTCACATATTCTTCCCCGCCTTCTGCTCTTCTTGTACATTCTCTGACGGTTAGTACCATTATATCATTTGTGTTTATTCTACGCTACATTTGTTTCACTGATGTACATCTGAATCTATAAGGTGAAGGCATAATAGTGGCCAGTAATGAAGAGACATAGGCATAGATTTATCAAAAATTTTGGTTCTATTACCCTCTAAGAGGACTTATTCAATAATCGAAAATGTTGATATGAGGGTATACTGAAAGTTAAGGTTCTTTTAAGTGGCATTTTGACATTGGTTATTTTCTTGAATTCAAATTCAAGCGAAACATCTTGTCAAGAGAACATTCCATAGAAATGTTAAAATTTTTCGGGTGCTTCGAAGGGTGAAATTAACGTAGTATTTCGGACTGGAAAGTTTACTGAAACAACAACAGAGCCGATGGGAAAAACCTTGAATCTAGTCCAAAAAAGTGCCGATAAGAGTATAAAAAGAAGCGATATCTGGCACTTGTATGAGTATTCAAAAGCACTGTTCTTTTGAACTAAATTGATAATTATTAGGAATCTCAGTGTAGCATTCATATGAGCGCGTAAAAATGCCTCCAATTGTGCTTAGAGAAGCCTATAAAATGAGTGACAAAGTAATCTACCAACGAAAGATCACTTGATTATAACGCACACCCCATCACAAACGCACTTCTGGGTAAAAGTCTGTTTGTGCCGAATCAATCACTAAATGACAGTTAACTGCGTAGTTCACACGAGATCTATCATGAACCATTCTTTAACGCACAGATGAGCACTGAAAAAGCATAAATTCTTCATGTCTCACATCGTTGTTTTTCAATAAAGCTCAGCACTATTATGACCAGATTTTGAGAGAGATTCTTCGTGCCCAAATAAGCACTCATTATATTACTCATCAGTAGTATTTCCAACCGCCCATAAGCAGCTTACTGTTGTCGTGATATCACAGTTCATACGGGACATTTCCTCATACTCATAGCTCAAATACGATGAGTGCCATTCAGATTAAGCATGCATCGAACCCAGGAATAAAGTAGGAATTCTGGGTTCGGTCGTTCTCAGTACCAGCATCTCGGAATTCGGGCATCTATATATATAGAGAAGAATGTCTGTGTGTCTGTCTGTCTGTTCGCTATGCATTCAGGCCCTGTAAAAGCTATGACCACCAAACTATCCATGATGCATTCCCAGGCGCGCAGGATGATCATAGTGAGGTCACCTACCGAGGGTGTGAGGTGATTGGGTGAGGGGTGTGGGTGAGGGTGAGGGTGAAATCTCACCTAGATAGTTATGTCTTTTTTAACACCACCAAACTTTCCACAGTGCTTTCTGTGTGCGGCGGTAGCTTTAGAGAGTGCTGTTACCATTAATAGAAGTAGGATGGGGAGTTTGGGTAAAATTTCACCCATGTCATATGGCAATGAAATTTGCATGAATTTTTGAGAAATTTAGCGAATTTGTTATGATTCTAAGATTAATCATTTTGTATCGATGGTTCTTTGGTCGAAATGTGAAAATCGAAGTTTTTATTAGGTTATAAGAGATAAAAATGTATACAAGTGTTTCCTTGATTCACAAGTATAGTGTATCGATTAGTTTTCTATGACTCACAGAAACAATGTATTGATTCTTTTTCTTGACTCAGAACGATGATATATCTATATATATAAAGAAGAATGTTTGTCTGTTCGCTATGCATTCGGTCCCTGTGATATTTGGCGTCACAGAACTTTCCACACTACTTCCTTTGCTCCTGAGGAAAGTTGACGTGGGGTTGGAACCACTAAACGCGGTGCGCGGAAGAGGCTGAGTGAAATTTCACCCCGATCAATACAGATCGAGATTCTGATGAGTCTGTTCGTTATGTATTTAGTCATCGTGAGAGATAGCGTCGTGGAACTATCCGTATCAGTTCCTTGAGTGCGCTAAGGAAAGTCGGCAGAATCATTAGAGATAAGAAAGGGAGGTGTGCGTGAAACTTCATCCAATTCGTAAGAGACTGTGATTTTATTTAGTTTCTAATCAAATGACGCAGTTCAATGCAATTTTGAGAGAGATATTGTGCAAAGTGGATGCGAGTGAGGGTGTCAGTTTGAGCCCGAAGAGAAGAGTCGCACTGAAGTTGCTTTATGTACGGCGGGAAAAATTCTGTGAAAGATATCCCACGCACAGCAGGAAAAGCTCTGTAGCAGAGGTTCCAGGTACGGTGAAAAAGGTCCTATGAACGAGATATTATGCACGGCAAGAAGAGTTTTATGGCGAATACCCAACGCATAGTAGGAACAATCCTGCTAAAGATGCCTGACGCATATCGGTAAAAGTCCTGTCCTCGAGATTGAGGGTGTGACGGGAAAATTTCTGTTGCAGATGGGTCAGTCACAGCGGAAAACAGTCCTGTAAAAGACGTGTTATGTACAACAGAAAAAGTCGGATGGAAAATGCAAAACTTTAACCAAATTCTCTTTGCAGTGGGTACCTCCTCTAGTCGATAATAATTGTAACTCATAATCAATAATGAGAGTCCTCAACTAACTTTTTTTACAGTGGTACTTATAAGTTCTCAAATCCTATTTTCCAGAGATACATAAACGTCCACATGTCCCATATTTCAGAAATACCGGTAGGTCCACGGGAGTAACAGGGAACTTCAAGACTTTGAGATTTCAAAAGATTTCAAGAAAGTTCCAATTTCTACACATATTTCACACTCTAAGGATTTGATCAGACTTGAAGGATTTTCTAGATTGAGACTTTGAAGACTTCTGCAAACTTTACAAGATTCTATCAGGCTTCAAAAGGTTTCTTTAGACCTCGAGTCTTCTTCAGTTTAGATAATCGTTCAAAATGGTGCACGATTCTACCAGATGTAGAAGACTCGTTAAATATAGCAGGGTATTGAAATGAGTTCTTTATCGAAAGATTTTTAACAGCTGCAACTGTTTCTAAAACATAATTTTCTAAATCTTTGGTATTTGTAGAAGAATTGAGATCATATGCAGTGAAAAAAAAGCACGCCCTAAAATCAGCTAGTATTCACCATGATCCATATGAATTCATCAGCGTCCTTTTTCTTCAAATGATTATATGAGTCCTTTAAAACATCTATTACTCTATTCTGATTAATTTCACATATCAGTGTCTATTCTAATATAGACAAAACTAACCATTTCAAAAGTCAGACAAAAAAAGCTTAATGTTAGCAGACTGAATTTCATTGGATACGCCTATCTGTATATATTCTATATATACAGCGTCTCTTCGACGGCACACTAGACTCCTGTGGGAACGAAGTTAAAAATTGATGTTTCCAAAAACCTTTCTATCTTATTTTAAAACACATACAAATTTTTTTATATAATAGCTGTTTATTTTCAATAACTACTCTTATTCATACACAATCAATAGAAAAATGGTAAATATGTATCAACAACAGGTACACAGATTCATTTATTCTTAACTAAATCGTAATTCAGTAAGTAAAACTATTATTCCTTTTTCGCCAACATTTTCGAAAGTGATATTGTCAACATCATTTTCTCCTTTTGAATACTTCCGTCTATTCATTGGTGTAGTTGTTACACTACTATTTTTTCGTTTTAGTATTTCTTCAGTTGATGGTAGAGATAATCTTCTTATTTTCTGAAGACATGCCATTTATTTCATATAAACAGAATTGAGAAGAATCAATTTTATATATATATAAAGACAAATCTCACCGAAGTGTTTAGCTAAATGTTCCTCCAATTACAATTGTACTCTTAATTTGTTTAATATCACGTCACGAGAGTTTAGTATATGGCAATGATATTTTCTCTTATACATGAACAGAGATTTAGAAAACTATACGAAAATGGAATTAAAAATTCTTTAGAGAATGAAAATACAGGAAAGGAATCAAAATAAGTTGTTCCGATGCGAAATGTTTCTATCTATATCTAAATTGTTCGATCTTTCTTCGAATTTCACATGAATTTGACATATTCCAAAGAATTTCAAGAGGCTTCTCAGAATGTGCTTGGACTTTAAGAAATTTCGCTGAACTTCATAAGACTCCATGAGATTCCATAAGATTATATGAGAATTCATAAGATTTCAAGAGACTGTAAGAGATTCAGCGAGACTTCTCCAGATTTCATGGAACTTTATAATACTTTCAAAGATTTTAGGAGAATATTTCGAGGATTTAGTAAGTTTTACTCGGACTTCAAGATATTTAGTTAGAATTTTTCAGATTTCTTGAGTGAAGTCTCTGCTGTTTCCCCGTTTATTATGTTTAATGATGTAGTTGTGCATATCCGTCCTGAATAGATGTCCCGTTAGAGTATTTGTTTGGTCTCAAAGCCTGTTGCATAGTGATACGAAATATTAAGATATAGGTGAGCTTTACTCTCTCAAAATACAGATTATTATCATGCTCATGTCACAGTTTTAGTCAAGAAGCAGAACGTTTTAAAGCTCAGTTTCTTGCTTACCAAAATTGCCAATTCTTTTGGATCTTGTTAATAAACATTTAAGTTGAAGATAACCCCGAGGCTTTAGAAGATTTCTGCCATGCTCCCTTTTCGGTTCATGAACTGTTTTTAAATGAATTGTAGTGCAATATGTTTCAGCTGTTTGTAAAACAGACACTGGGTCCATCCTCTATGATTCCTAATCTTTGCTATATATTTTAACTATGACGAAAAGGCACTAGACCGTATAAAAGTTCCATTATCTTGGAATTTTATACAAAAAATTCTCCCGATTACATACGGAAGAAATTGCACAGTTTATCTCACTGCTGGTCTTTCATTACGTATAGATTCACCTGGTATTTTGTAGACCACAAAGTCTGAATATAGATACGGAAGCAAACATGAAAATAAAGGGTTCGGTGTCGTAGTAAGATGTTAACTATAAAAATAAGGCATAAAGAGAGGAGGCAGATATTATTTAAAGAAGTAGCGTGAAAATGATTTCAAGAATAGATCAGAAATAGAACTAAGACGTTCAGCCCAGGATGATGGTCAATGAGCTACTGCTGACAGTCGAAAAACTTCATGAGACTTCAACCACGATAAACTCAAATCTTGAAAAAGGTTTGAGACACTTCTCACAGCTACCAAAACTTTCATAAACTTCGTAAGGGAATAAATCTTTCGAGGGCGTACTACAGTTTAAGTCCACTTCTATCAAATGAAATGAAACTTTCTGAGTTTGTAGAACTAGAAACTCTAAACATAGCTGCAAGATCACAAAATTTTTAAAATCTTATGAAGCGAACCAAAGAAGGGGCTCAAGGGCAGTTTTCCTAGCCAAGCTGGATCTTAGCTAATTTTTCTATTTCAAATGATAAAAGTCCAAAATTTTACTATGAATACTGTTCGAGTTGATAATCGTTTTTTCTAGCGGACGTTTTTTCTCGTGTTCTAGTTTTTGGGAAATCGGTAGAAAAATAAACTAATTTTTGACGTTTTTTTGAGCTAAAATATTTTTATAAATCCCAAATAGAATTTGAGTGAGAGAAAACGTAAAATACAATTGTTGTAGTAGAATTGTCGAAAGTTCGAAAAATCACAAGTTTTGCGAAGGTCAGATCAAATGCTACTGAAGCAGTGCTCCTAATTTTGAGGAATGCAGGATGAAAGGCTATTTGACTTTATCATCTGCATGGAAGAAAAAGAGAGATTGAAAGACAATTCAGCCTAACAACCACGTTAGGCTCGGTCAAGTATCACTTACCTTTTTATCGAGAAAAATGACCAAATGACTGTAGTTTGAGGGCTTAATATAGACCTAATTTTTGAATCCATCTGATTTGTCATTTTTGGACAATGCACTCTGATAATATTAACTCAAAGTAACTGTTGAAAAGCTTTCATTGTAATTTTTTTTACTAATATTTGATTTGCAACAATATAATATATATTTGTCTTTTCTTTGTTACCTTTTCCTTGATTCAAACTAAGCGAAATCATGAAAGAGCATGATTTTCCTTTAGAATACTCATAATACTCTTGATTTGAGACCAATGAAATTTAGTAACCGGAAAATATATAAGAAGTGGCTATGTGCACTCAGATGTACACATAGTCAGTCGGATATGTACACTCACATAGGTATAAGGAATTAATCAGTGAATATGAAGGTATTTTATAGTCTTTTATGTATTTCATGATTAATATATAGAAATTCTCTCAGCTTTTTAATGATTTTACTTTATTAATTCTCTATTCCACTGACTTAAAGTATGAATCAAGCATTACAATCACGCAAATATAATAAAATTAAGTCCATGATGAATGCTGAAATATTGCAAAGGTTTATTTTAAAATATCTCTCAGTCAATCATTCGACACAATCTATATTACCCTAAAAAACTGTTAGAAGTAGATCTTGGTGATTCTGTGAAGAAGTATGGATGTACGTCAAAAAAATTAAGACGAGATATTACAAAATAAATCTTTGCAATGCTATCAGCGGCCATCGATGACTTAATTTTAGTACAAAAAATAAAAAGATGTTCTGGACAAGAGAAGGACCTTGCTGTTATTAGTTTTTCACTTGGTCATGTTTCTGAATTTTCCATTTTCTGAACTAATTAACGAAGAAAAAAAATTGTTGCCTAATGATTAATCAATAAGAACAAGAATATAATTAGAAGACAAGAACTGCCTTGACATAGCAAAATTTTCATTCATTGTTTGAAAATAATAAAATCCAACTGTTTTCTCTATAGCCGAAAAGAGGAAGCAGTAGAATTGTTATTAAATTAGTTGATCTTTGTCTAACTTAATTGTTTTTATATTTGTATGATTGTAGTACTTGATTTATACTTTAAGACAGTGCAATAGAGAATTAATAAAGTAAAATCATTAAAAAGTCGAGACAGTTTCTACATATTAATTATGAAATACATATAAGACTTTAAAATAACTTCATATTCGCTGATTAATTCATTATTGCTATGTGAGAGCAAATAGCCACTTCCAAATATATATCACGAAGCTACTCTTTGCATCATATCCGATCTGGAAACGATGGGTTCTGACGTGTGTTCTTTTATCATAGGAAAATGACGTATCCTTTTGTGAGAAACGCGCCATAAATTCCACATTTGGTGTATTTCCTGCCGTACCTAAATGGTCTGGGGAATCTTTTGCCAACAAAATGAGGTCAAGTGAGAACAAGCTTGGGCACTCAGGGTTGAAATACTAGTAATTGTTCATGGATTGGTTCAGTTAGGTGAAATATGACGCCCTTCTTTTTATACTGACCTGTTTCATCCGACAGTTCTCACAACATATTACCATTGTTTACTATTATAAATAGTCACTCCGACCCATTCTCTGCTTAACAGTTTGACAAAGAAAAACCATCTGTTACAGTTGTTATGTGTTCTTCCAGTCCTTAGAATAAGCTTATGACTACATGACTTTCACTTTTTCAAAGATTGTGCTATTCTATATATTGAATGAGACATTGATTCATAGATAGTAACACAGAAGGAACATAAATGTTCTCTCTCGGTAAAGAGACTTTTAGGTCTAACTCGGTTAGGAACTATTTTGACTTAAAATTTTGATTCACCTACAACGTTATATTATTACTCTGTACTTATATGAACATGAAAGAGCAAAAAAACTTCAAGCTGAAATGGTTTTTGAATTCTAAGGTTTCATTGAAACTTATTTGATCAATGTAAATATGCAAATTTGCAGAACTCATCAAAAGCTGTCAAATAAATTATTTAAGTTTGATCTCTAGTATGGACGATATCCAGAGTGACTAATCACTTTTAAGCTGATATTTTGACCATAAGGAGAGCTCGCTGAAACTAAGGAATCTCCAAAAGGATATATCCAATGACTTATTCATCAAAACATATAGCCGTTTAAGAATTTTTCGACTAAAACGATGGTATCTTCCAAAGAATCAAATAAAAGGTGTTTGAACTGAATTTTTGACGGAAAATAGATCCATTTGTCATTAGAGTTTCAGGAAATGTTCAACTTTCTCAAGATATTCAATTCCCAAATAGGCTTGAAAATTGTGTTCTTCTTCTGACAAATGACTAGATTTAGCAAATGGAGTGTCTTGAGAAAGACACAGTCATACTTAGTGGAAATTTCAGGAGACTCTAATAACCACTAGATATATCATCCATCAAAATCCCAGTTCAACATCCTTTTATTTAACTTTCTGGGAAATATCATCTAATTAGTTGAAAATTCGTAAAACGGTCATAAGTTTTGATGAATGGTCCATTGGCTCATATTCTTTTAGAGATTTCTCAGTCCCACAAAGCCCTACTTACGACCAAAATGTTACCTTAAAAGCGATTCATCGCTGTAGTAACTCTCTTGGAAGTGACTTGTAAAGCTGAATCCAGATTGTGCATTAGAAAGCACAATGAAGGCATAGTGATGTTCAAAGTTCGATAGGCATAAGTCGACGAAATATTGTTCTATGACTCCCAAAATTTCATCCCAGACAGTTGTTTTAATGTCAACATCACATGGTAAGTTACCTCAAGTTTCTGTAGAAGTTCTATTAAAAACCTGACAATTCAGAAATAAAAAAATTTTATTTTTGAGTATCAAGGATTGAACTTAGGATGAAATTCTTTTCTCTTGAAATGTACAGCTTTCGGCATGTTCAATATTTTGAATGTATGGAAAATGCTATATAATGGATAATGACGTTGATCAAAACTATTAGTGCTATGCACAATCTTTATTTTAAACCAGGACGAAAGTATGTTTTCTTTCAATTGAATTTCAAGATAAGGGAACTTCATATTTATCATTGTGATAGATATCATTAGAAAATTATACTAAAACTGTTTCTATGATGAAGTTTTGCGAGTCATCGAACAATATTTATCGGTTAATGTATATTTGACTTTTAACAGTATTACCTTCTCATCTTACTTTCTAATTGAAGGCCTGCACTCAGTGTCATAGTTCCCTTAGATTTGAAACCTAAACACTGTGTTCGATAGCTTCCGATGAGCTTCACAAAATTGCGTGTATAATAGAGTGAAATTTGCCTGTGATTCAAACTGAAAATTTCAAGTATTGAATGATATATTGTGGTAATATGACTTTCTGTCCTTTCATATACGTATAGATCGAAAACTACAATATGGCCCTCGAATAAATGTGACAGCTAATATTTCTATGTTAAAAAAAAGCGATATTCATATAGTTTTTGAATCCTTTCTCAGAATCACAAGGAAAAAAATCAAAGTCTCAAGAGGTGATTTTTCTCTGTCGTGATGTTAAGAAAACAATGGACTGAAGTGACTATACATAAAAGTAAACCGTATTCAAGTTTTAATCACCATGCCTCGAAGTAACAAGCAATTGAGTTGAATTTTTTATCAAAGTTAGAAAACAATATGTAAAATATGTCGAAATAATTTTCAGACGATATAAGTTCTTATAAGAAGAAAAGGATACTACATTCCGTCGCGCTCATTCATTTCTAATCAATTGTTCGTATTTCGATTATAAGTAAACTAGATCCTTTCTAAGGCTCCTCAAACATCCATCTCAGATTCAAGTTCGCTGAAATCGCATGAAGTTTACAGCATGTTGCTGTTGTAGTAAGGAAGCTATAGTAAATTTTTCAGTCATATACGAAGGAGTCTAAGGGTGATGCTACCAAACAAGGGTCGAAAATAGCTCGATCCCATCTCCAAGAATTCTCTACCTCTCTCGTTGTTCGTTTTTAAATTCTTACTTTTTAATCGAAGAAAACGGATAATACATTTAATGACTCAAAAAGTGCTACAGATACATGCCAATTTGTATAAATGTTCATATATAATAAAAACATCTTATTTAAAAAAAAGACGACCACGAGAGAGCTAATGCTGAACGTAAACTTTCAAACAAAAAAAATATTTGACGTTATACTGTACTGTGGTAGTGCGGCTCTGGAGACATGGAAAGCCATCGTACGTAAAAACGCATGTGTAGTAAAATTGTTATATCTCTAGTCAAAGTACAATGAATCGGGCTAAAATTTTTAGCGGTGCGCAGATGACTCATATCCAGTATGTTCAGAAATTTTCAGCTCTATACAATGCATTAAGGCGAAGATCGAGTTTTCGCAAGATGATTAAGCGAAAATCTCTAATTGATTTTTTGTTATTAAAAAATCTCAAAACTCGACCATATGCGTCCCTGCCTGTTGAGGCTATGTAACAGTCGAGTGAAGTGTAAATCAAAAACTTAAGTTTCTATATTTTTTGGCTAAGGAGCTATATTTCCTGAAACGTTCGATGATTCGCTTATCATTAGCAAGCTGAATTTCTTACTTTTGTCTCTATGTCTTTTCATGGTGGTAGCATATGAATTAATTATCGTTTTAACGATATACATTATATTTTTGTTACTGTAACGACAATGGTAAACATCATTAAGAACATGAAATGAATTTTAGTAAGACAAAAGTACAATCGATCGGCTTAGTAATGAGTCAATAGTATAGATAGAACCGTTACGATAAGGGAACCTCAATCTCAGATGCCGATTTTTGCTCGGCTCTCGTTACAAAGAGCAATTGAAGGTGGCGCACACTTACAGTAGTGGACACATTTATAATAACACATGTTCGAATTCAGTTATTTTCTTATTTGAAACTAATCACAAACATGAGTAGAAAAAATTTCATGAGACTATTTGCATCCAAACAAGCTCTATCAGAATGCTGAATTATGTTTGTGAGACTTAACTATCAAATTTGAACGAAGTGTTTATTAAAAACTCGACGACTTTTCTATAGCCACAAAAGAAGGAACTTATTTTAAACAGTATTAAATAAAAATGTTTGGGAAATGATTTATACTTCAGTTTATAATTAAATGCTGTCGGTCCAGCGAGAATGACTTGAAAACACCACATCAGTCTAACTTTTTAGCGAAAAATGAGATACATGCGACGATCATATTTTTATCTTGACTTTGAGATAAGACTGGAATTCCAGAATTTTTTGTGCGCTCTTACGGTAAGAAAAGGACGTTTGCTTTGAAACTATTACTTTCTCTCTAGCGAAAAAGTTCCTTAGGTCGCGAATGTTTCGTTGTGAAGGAAGTATCTTATTTCCAAACTCCCTGTCGAACTGTAACCATCATCTCTAAAGCATTTTTCATTATCAAAAAGTTGAACTAATATGATGTTTTCAAGTCATCTTCGTTCAACTAGTAATATTTAATTATAAATCCAAATATAAATCATTGTGTTGCACATTTTTATATAAAGAGCTTGCTGGAGTAACCTCTTTGCGCTGAAATGTGGAATGCACATATTTTCTTCAGCTTTATTAAACTCTTGCAAATACGTTAGATAAATTGTATATCAGATGATAGTTGCTTTCTTATCGTTTTTTTACTACTTCGTTTTTCCTAATTTATTACTTTTTTATTCTTCGAATTGCTGGTTCAACTGTGAAATAGTACTGCTGCACACATCTGTTATATTCACAACAATCTCAACGTGCTATTATTTAACTCGATAAACCCAGAAATACTAATATTTATTATGCGTGACATTTAGAACATGGTTAGTTCATGCCTTTTATGTTGGCTATATGACGATCGTGGCAAATCAACACTTCACTAGCCATGATCCTTGGTATCTATTGTACTATCAATTATTTACACAAAAATCATAACTGCCCTCTTTAAAAACTTTAGAAACGAATTCTAGTCATTTAAGTTTTAAACAAGACGATGGGACGTTCTAGAACACTCTGAACCTTATTATTAGAGCCATTAGCACCTCTTTCCGTCGTTAAGGGCTGCAATGATAGACTTTAGAGGCTTCAAACCTCGATCAAAACTTAGATCCACTAGTTTCGAAGAAAATATATGTAAGTTCCACAAAAATATCTAGAATCAGCACTTTTTTGTGGCAAAGATAAGGTCGATGGGTTCTTAGTGGACACACTTCTTTTTTTGAATTGATGAGTTAGATTTAACAAAGTTAATCGTATGTTCTAGTAGAGGTTGGTTGGATGCATATAACTACATAAACTTTTTTTCTACTCAAGACTGTCATTGGTTGCGAGTTAGCAGATAACTGAATTCGAACAAATGTTTTTATCATTGCGACTACTATTGTACCTTTTTCTAAGCATACTCCTTGTTTATTTATATAATAAACGGACTAGCAAAATGTAGAGTGACTCGTCCGAGTACTATGACTTTTGTGCCAGTAGAACGAAGTGGTTTTCCGAATATTTTTGAAGTTCCATACGTATAAGAAGTCTAAAAGATCTTGTAAAACTCTGTAGATCAAGAAAAGCTACTGCCGACCTAGTGAACGTAAAAACACCGGAAACCTTCATGAAAACCTGGCGAATTCTGAAAATTTCTCCAAATCAATAAAACTTGAAGATCAGGGAAAAAATTCAAGTATATACATCAAAAAGTCTAATCATTACTAGAAGCTCTACTAATTCACATCGACTGCCGTAACATTCAAGGAATCTAGGATATATGAAAATATCGTTGGAGATGTTGGAATGAACTTCAAACCAAAAGCAAGCAAGAGTCTGCGGTTTCTTTTCTATCTCAGTACATATGAGATCGTCCTTCTTGTTTTGTAGATAGATGTGCTCACACTCTATGTAGCATTAATGAGATATTCAGTGACGTGTGATATCACTAGAATTGTGATCGTCTATAAACTTACATTTTCTTCTTCTATTTCAGATAAAACTATATCACATTATAAAAGCTTCTCAACACTTAGTCGATAATAGCTATGGAAAATACCGAATCAAATGAATTTAGTCTGCTGATGGATGTCTTAAGTGAACCTGCAGAGCCATCCACTACTGAATCAGACTCGACATCGTCCACTTCGACTGCCTCACGAAATTCGATGAACCGGATGATGAACTCATCGACGCATTCACTGGACGAAGACCAGTCTACATCCAATGGGATCAAACAGCTGCCTGTGAAGGATGTTCCGGCGCCAAAATCTATACAGGATTCTGGTAAATTTCTACCGAATCTAGCTAGCATCCGTGGAGGTCCCCATCAAATTTCTTAAAAGCACTGGCACTCAAATGATTAGGAGTCTTCTATATGCATAATAATGTATCGGATTACTGAGTTTTTAGCATTTTCGATCAAGATTTCAAAGTTTTTGTGCTGCGTTTTCGAAATTTGCGGATTTACTGTTCAGTTTTTCGAAGCTTCGTATGGTAGGGTTCGAACTGGTGCGATTTTTTCCTTATCTGTACCAGTGCCGATAGAAACGATCAGGCTGCATTGTACCGGCCTGGACCATTCTTCGTTTTTCTACCCATATAACAATCATATCTATTTCTCAATTAGTCATATCGGACGTTTTATCATTGAAGTAAAGACAAGAGTCCGGTTTAGCGTTTTATCCCTATTTAGTTTTATAAGTTTTTCGCTCTTTACATCTATTGATGAAAAGAAAAGTTTACAGGGTTACAAACCCTATATAAGCTTTCTACATTCGGTACCAAGTCGTCAGTCATGAATATCCTTAACTAGTTGTATATCTAATTTACTGCACAGGTTATATTTATTTGTTCCTCGGCCTGTTCACGTAACGGTAGATCTTCGTAGGCGAAGTTGACCTACTCAATTAACCGAAACCAACATAATCATCGTGTAAAGCGATATCGATAACATAAAGAAATGCAATGAACGAGGTATATTACAGAAGCCACAAAAGTCCCTGTTTATCATGAGTTCTTATTTTGGGATTTTCATACAATCAAATATGCCTTTTTCAATATTCTATATAATTAAGAAAAGGGAAATATATCCTGTTGCTTATTCAGAATTTTATTTATGTTTGTAAACTTCATACATCATTGAAGATGATTCCATCACGAGAGTTACTTATTCATTTTTCGTCAGAAGTAGTTGCTTTCTTTATTTCGAAAAGTAGTGATCTAAATGTCGATATTTGTGTGTAATTCAAGAGACGGATTGAATGTTTTTCTAAACATCTCAGTTGATTATGAGAGATGTGACGGAATCACCATCGAATGGTTGGATTTTTTTCTCACAAAACTCAGAAATATTATGCTACTCTGAAGTTATAATCCGAAGGAAACATTAGTACCTGTAGAAGTGCTTGTAGAGCCCAATCAGATGAGTTTGAAGTTGGTTTATGATGGTTTTCAGTTATTTTTGTCACATAGTTTGAAGAAGCCATTTAGGAGACATTGCACATAAACCGCCACGATCGATTCAAAGAGAACCTTGTGCAATTGTTTTCATCGATTTGGCTGACGTTTTTATAGTACGTAGACCTAGAAAAGTTAAAAAGAAGCTCAATATTCCAGCTGAAAACGAGGAGTCGTGCTAGAGATAAAGATGTTGCAAGGATAGGTATAGTAATATTGAAAGTCTTTTTTCTCTGATAGTTTTTAATTGATGTGATATACCACTTCCAGAAAGCATGATCACGCTAATAAGACAAGTTGATTGAATCAGCATGATGGATTATTTTGAGAATGGTTGTGTGTAAAAGAACACATCAAGATACATCGTATACTATTTTCAAATACTTGTGAGATTGAAATTTGATACAAAATAATTTTCAATTAACACCAAAAGGACCAAATCAGGTATATGACTCCAGTTATGACAATTAACAGTTTGTGCTTAGATGTCTGATATATGCGATTCAGATAAAAGCTCATGCCAAGAAAAATCTAAAACCAAAACTTTAGCTCATTTGTATTGAATATATTGTGATGAGTCTTTTAAATAACATTCCTTTAAAGCTGATCCATCACGTTGATTCAATTAACTTGCCTTAGTAGCCTGATCATGTTTCATAAAAATGAAATATTCTATCGACTAAAAATGCTCGGACAATAAAGCAATTTCAATACCATTAAAAGATAGCTAATGCTTCATAGTATCTGTCGTAAAAAGATCACTGTTCTAACTCCTATCAGTTTTTAGAGAATAAAAATTTACTGAAAAATAATGCTGTAGAAGATATTGTAGGTATGACTGGGTAGCCAAACTAGCACCGCCCCTATTTCTAGAAGGACTTCTCTATTTGAGCTGAACTTTTTAGTTCCTTGCTAACTTTGCTACGTTTACTTACTATAAAAGGTCAACCAAATTGATGAGATCAATTGTGTAAGGTTCTGTTGGAACTGATTTCGGTTTGCGTGCAATACTTTCCGAGTCATAATGTTTAGCATATGATTGATGCTTCCGAAAAAGTACTTTTGCGTTATCAGAACAACGGTTTAAAATGTTTTTTTCCATACCACATCCGGTTATTTATTCAATAGAACTATCTTTCAATTTCTCATAAAAAAAATAAAAGTGCAAAGAAGTCATCGTTTTCAAACGTGATTCCGTCACAACACTTTCATTTGCTAACAAACTTAGCGTCGCATAGTTTTCAAATTTTCTATTTTCGTATGTATGACTCGTCATCTGAATTATATTTGTTCGAGAGAAGATGTTCTCATTATATTTATAGCTGAGCTAACTTTTTTAATCCTTTATACAATACTCAAAATGCAGTTCCATTTTTGGTGATTCCGTCACGCTTAGATAGGTCGCAGAATTAATCTTCAGCACCCGTAAAAGTGTTTGTTTTTCGAAAAACAAACACTCTTATGCTAACTTTTCGAAAAAACGTGTAAAAATTCAAAAATCTAAACCGACTTAATGAAGAAAAAGGTGCACTTACCGGCTGGTAAGGAATCTTTTACCGAGCAGATCGGACCAGCTGTTTATCAATATTGATTATAGATTTCTCTAAGAAACAAATAGGTCAGTTGTGTGAATGAATTAGATCAGTGTCTGTAGATGAGATGTCCATAAAAGTCATATCTATATGTAGGAATGGCACTTCACTCGCGCAGTCATTAGTAACTAAACAAGTTAGAAGTAAGTTGCACAGAGCGAGCTTGAAATAGTAAGCTCGGCGTGTAAACTCAAAATTATAAGTTCTGTTTTTGATCTCCATTTACTAATTCATACTCAGATAGTTAATATTCATTTAGTTAGTACTACATTTCCAAACGAAGATTCAACCAGATTCCAGCATTACGCACCTGGATGCGGTTTAGTTATCCGTTTTCTAACAATATTCATAAAGGATTCTATCGAGTTTTTATGTAATTCTCAAAAGATCATGTAGAACTGGATCGGATCTTACTAGATTCAATAAGATCCGATTTAGGAATCGGTTTTCCTGGAAATATCAAATAAAACGGTAGATTACCAATGCCTTTTTGACAGCAGTGGTAAATCGAATCTTTTTAAGTCCTTGTAGTTGCTCGAAATAGGTTATGAGTTATTCTTTACAGTTTCTTTATGATACAAATTTACAGATTCTGTGTAGGGTAATAAGGAATTGAATTAGTAAGTGTCGCATCATCTATCATATAAGATTAATATCAAAGATTTACAGAAAATGCATTTCTTCATTCATCAACATGAATTTTAAAGTAATTTACCGTCGTTTTCGAGTCATATACGATCACCCATAAAAGCTACACATTTTGCCGTACCATGGAATTAATTCTTTTATATACATGCAAATGTAAAAATATGTCTCGCTTCGATGACTCTCTCATAAATCTGAATTGAAGTCGGATTGTTTTTTATAGTCTATGTTTTTCCCCACAGAATCATGAGAAGATTAAAAAAATTTTGAGTAAAAAATCTTTTCGTGAATAGTATAGGTTGCTATACAATCGGTTAGCTGCATTTGTTTTAAAGATGTCATCAGCCGTAGATCTGAAAAGGATAAAATGTACGATCGAGTATGTATGTATCTTAAAACGTCATTCACAAAAATCGATACGAAATATGTTATGTTAGATGCAACTATTACAATTATAAATATTATGGAGAAATAATAGAGACAAGCAGGGACGATGTAAACAATCTGAGGTCCATTTCTCACGCGGAAACAATGCAGTATGCTACGAAGAAAGACACGAAAGGCATTTTAAAAATAATCGATAATGCTTGAAAATTGCCTGAAAATGGTACGTATTCAGTTAAGTCTTATGGTATACTCTAGTTTTGAACACGCTGCTAGTGACAGAAAATATCTACTTGACATACTTCTGAATAAGAAGTTAGAACTTGTTCTCGTTTTAAGCTGGTTCGATACACTTGCTTTTTCGATTATTTTGCATTCTACATGAATAAGAGTCGAAAAGAGAAATAAAAGAAAGCAAATATCTATTTTTCCATACGCATGAGGGTAATGTTACAACAATTTTTATTTATTTACAAGAAATTAAGTATCTGTCCAAGGCGGCAAATGATGTATACAAGCACGTGAAAAACGTACGTTCATATGACATAAAACTTATCTGCTTAAATCATTCTTTATCGCAGGTCATTGGAAAGTTTGATGTTAAACTTGAAGAATCGCCTTGGTAAGTTTTTTCCTGCAAAAGAGCAGAATAATTTGTTGCACTAACAACTGTGGATCGCGACCGAAGCAACCACAGTGCTTACCTCTATATTATATTATCAAAGGTTTGAATTATATTTAGCAAAACCCAGGCTGATTTTGGCTTTTTGAACTTTGTATATGATAACGAGGGCTATAAAAAAGCCAAGGATGGCAATAGAAACGCTGACGATGACGACAAAAATTATCAATTATCATCGGTAAGTCATTTTAATCTCTCAGCTGCATTCGCTTACATAATGACTAATGATCTATTTAACAGATCTTGAGAAAAGTTCTTGTATGGGCTGAGTTACGTATCCTCAGTCATAACTAACATAGTAATTTTATTCATGCGAAAAAGCGAGTTTTTTTAACTAACATGTTTAGTAATAAAGGAAAATGTTGCATAGTGCCGCCAATTGTGTGATTCTTCTAACTCGTAATTTTTCTGTACGTAAAGTTGCTTGCAACTGTAGCTTTAACTCCTTGCTGCGGAATATTTGAATTATATGTCTTTTCAGTACATTCATCTTGCTGCCAGCACAAGAGCTTTTGCGGTAGCAAAAATCATCGAAGCGTATCACCTTCCGGCTCCTGACTTCATTTTGTCAATTCAGACGGACGATAACTATAACACTGAAATAAAAGAAAAATCCGGGGTCCAAGTAGAAACTGAGCGGGACACTCAACGCGGTCTGAGTACAACAGCAAGAATAACATGTAAATGCTTTACAAAACACAGCTCTTTGTTATATTTATATGTTTGAAAATTCAGATCCATGGGTTACAACAAGTTGCAACAATCAAGATATGATCAGACTGGTCGAAAATGCGTTACATCGCGACATGTGTGGAACCGATGTTCCTTGCATCGGTTTCTGTAATTGGAAACATATCGCAGGTATTGCTATCACAACCTCTAATGGAACTGACCAATCTCTATAAAACATAACACATTTTTTAGATCGCCACCAACTAGAAGATGGAAGCGTCACACAAACAACGTCATCTGACATGAGAATTTTAGTAAATATCTTTAAATAAGAGAGCGAAATCAATGTCGTTCTAAATTTGATTATTTTTATTTTATTAGATGGACAAGCCATCTCCTATTCGTACATACATATTGATAGATGACAAAGACAATACGATTGACAGATCCTATTGGCATCTAGAACCGAATCACACTCATTTTCACTTCTTTGATGATGAAGCGAATAACGTGGAAAATGTGCTATTGAAACGTCAGGAGATCGAACATGAACTGAGTATCAGCAAGGCAGTGAGATCGCCTGTAGTTGGTTATATACCAGAGAGCACCAGTATGTATTGCCAAAACTAGAAACTATTTATTAAGAGTCCTAACTAATAATATATTTTCTAGTATTTGACAACTATATTCCAGTTGTCATGTTGTTACTTGGTGGTGACTTTACCACATTAGCTGCTCTATGCAAAGGCTTGGAAAATGAAACACCCGTCGTTGTTATTCGAGTAAATATTTTTACTTGTAGCATCGCTTCCTATAACAATGAAAAATAACAAAAGAAAAAGAGTAATAAATAACCAAAGGACAAACTGAAGACAGTCAGTTTTGATGTGTCTCAATATTTTCGAAGGTCGAATTTGTAGTTTTAGCTGTTCATAAGTTTCTGTTTATAGTTCGTCACATTTCGCTTTGTTTTGCTATACATGTGGGACATCGTACACGAAGTTTGCTGTCATTTAACAAATAAGTGCATTTTCAACTTAAGAGCAGAGTAGGTGTAGTCCTTTTTGGTCAGGAGAAATTTCTTTACATTTGATTTTTTCAATGCTAAAATAATATCTTCGTATACTCTCCATTTAAAATTAAATAAATGGAAATATTACATTACTATTATATATACCGTTAAAACAACTTGATTTTCTCAAGACAACAGAAAAAACTCGTATTTTTGAATTGGAAATCATGTAGCACACTCGAGAATCGCTTTCATTCTAGGTACTATTTGTTCAGATATATATTGCAATACTTGACAATCATCCCTTACAAAAGAGCATCTAGGAAATAGGTTTTATATACTAGTCTCTTCAGTATCTGTTCAATAATCAGCAACGGTATATTAGATAGAATAGACGCTATATCTGTTCAAAACGGCTTCCTTTATTACGAAGCAGTTGCTGATCGAATTCTATATCTATCAAACTAGTAATTCTACCAAAGAAATATGATCATTGAAAAACTTCACTCCATACAGTCTCATATCATATTCGACATAGCCATCTACAAAAAAATCGAGTTGATTACTTATGCAAAGTCATCTCTGCATAGATTAGCAAATATATAGCTTTGTAACTTACTGTTTACGTGTCAATAAGAGGTAAAAAAATCAATCTTGTTTCTATCTTTTCTGATATAGTGACAAAATAGTGAGCAGAAATGCCAATAGTATGGTACGGACCATAATCAATCCTATAATATCTGGATCGTCGCATCTCACAATACATCATTCTGATTGTATACTTTTTTGTTAGTCAAGAATGAAGGACGGATTATGGTTAGGAGAGTTTTCAGCTCAAAATCTCCCATATGAAAGAGTAGATATGCCTGCGCTTCCCCCTTCTTCGTCAGGTACACCAATACCACAAACAGTATTTTCGATAAAAGAATTCCTGATTACTCTAATAATAGCTTTGCTATATTACCAAATAGTTCCGTATAAGGCTCTGTGTTTAATAGACTGTAGACTATAAATTAATGAAAATCAAGTAAGGTCTCGAAACTATTTTTATGAACCTCTGTCCTTGGTATTACTCTAGTAAATCTTTTATATTTATTTAAATTATTCCCATAGAATACAGGTGGACTCGCTGATATTATCGCTCGGTTTTGCCGAAAGTTACCTCCGATCGACGAACTACAACAATTTCGAAAAAAGCAATATATTGAAGAGTGCAAACGTGAATTGAAAACACTGGTTAAAAATAAAACCAGAACCAGTGATCAACAGAACAAAGTTGAAACTGAAGATCAACGTGTCGAAATTGAGAAATATATAGATGTACTGAAGGAAATGGAAGAACTTATTGTTGTATTCGATGCCATTGAACAGAGCGGCAATCTTGAAGATGCTATTTCCAATGCAATACTGAAGAGCATCAAATATCGAGTCGAAAATTTTGAGCGATTTTTTCGTCCAGAAACAAGATCAGCGGAATTAGAATGGTGTCTCGTAAGAACTTCTTTTGTCTTTGATAAGAAATAGTACATAATATTTTTTGTTAAAATATTTTAGATGTGGAACAAGGTTGATCATGCGCGACAGCTATTGATTGATCGTAAAGACCCAACCATAGCGACAGCAAATCACGAGGAAAAAAACAAAAATCCAGTGAGTAAAACGTAAAGCTCGACGAATAGCTTCGATTTGAATTGCGTAAAGACTGAAGTCTTGATGATATATAGAATACTGATAAAAAAAAAATCGATGTTTAAAAAATGTAATATTTCATCGGTGGTCTCTTTTCGTTTTACAAACATGTTCGTTTCACTTAGAAAAGAAATGGTGTGTCTCATTTCTATTCATTGATGAATTATGTTTAACTGGAAAATCTGACACAAACAAAAATTCTCAAATTGTATGCACCAAATTGAGGATTAAAAAACACTAATTTCTAATGTCTTCTATTATGATAGAAACACTTTCAAAAAGGTGAAATTTGAAAATTTGAAAATTCGTGCCGTGTCCACATGCAAATGTAGCGTTATCTCACTGAATATTAAACATATTTGAAGAAATAGTCCACTAGAACATTTTTTTCCAACTAAAGAAAGAAAACAAAACCATGCCACTAAGTTCCACGGGAACTGGACTCACTACACGATTGCTACGGTAAAGGATTTGTTGGGCCATTATACGATATAGTCTGAGAACGCGTGTTCATAAGCATAAACGCTTTTAAAAGTCAAATGGATGTTTTAAGAATAAAACGGCATCGTGATGAAGAGTGTATCTTATATGATTAGAGCACAATAGTGACTTTCCATCTAATATTATTTAAAAGTGGTATCTTGGAGGTTTACATAAGATGTGTTTAACTGAAATTTTTTAATATTACTTTGTTTCGTAGATGAATTCGCTAATTCAACAGCTTCTATTCAAAGCTTTGTGTCGAAATCACGTGCCGTTTGTCCGTTTGCTAATGGAATTTCGTGCTTCAATAGAAGATTTGACTGAAGAACAACTCGTTATTATTTGTTATAAAACCATAGTAAATCAAACTAGAGTCATTTCTTATCTCATTCATATCAATTTCTTAGACCAAAAATGCCCTTGCTTTATTGTTCGACGATTCAACCTCGAACAATTCTAATGCGACATTAAAGGATCTTAAGAAATATGTAGAAGAAAAATATAATTGTTATCTTGACCAATATTTGGGCCATTATGTAAGTATATAATACTACTGAACGTATTACTCATATATTGATCGTATACTACAGATCGTGCAGAAATATGGTAGAAGAAATTTCCAAACGAACTGCTTGCCATGGGAAAAAATATTTAACGAAGGCAAGATCGAAGCACTTTATCTTTGGTTTGTATTCATGAATCAGCCAGAGATGGCCAAATTTCTTTGTTCTAGAAGTCAGGTAAGACAGACAATATGCTCACTTTCAATTTACTTTGTTATCTAATTCTCTTTCTATCGTATATCTTAATTTTCAGAATCAAACCGTTGCTACTCTACTCGCAGCTGAGATCTATCTCAAAGCAGCAAAAATTACCAAAACCAAACAGAATTTTGAAGAAATTCGAACGTAAGTTGAATGAATACTCGTATATTCTATGTGTAGTTCTACATGCACTTTTGATTTATTTATTAATAAAAACAGAGAGTTCGATAAACATTCAAGAGACATCATAGATCAATGCTTTAAAAAAGACAATAATTTTGCTATCAATCTGCTTGACAGTGAAGCCACAGCGTTCTATAACTGCAAACCACTAGAGTTAGCACGACGTTCAAACTGTAGAAGGTTTATTGCCAGTGACACAGTACAGAAAAATCTCGATCGCGAATGGTACCATCATTTCAACCACGAACGACAAATAATGAAAATACCGGCTTTTGTTTGGGTTCGTCAACGCTTTGAATGATATTTCAAAGTATCTGTATACTAATTCGATATTTTATTTAGATTTGTCTTGCATCGTGGTTTTTACCTATAGTGCCGATTGCATCAGTGTTTTTTCCTTCTCTCTATCAAAGAACTTCTACCGACTCAAAATTGGTATGAATCAGACATATATTAGGATTGAGAGGGTGTGTCTTGGTTGGTCTATATCAAGACTTTTGTACCCAATGAATGCATATTTCGTTGTATGGATCTCACCATCATTCAGACTAAAGTTCGATTAAAAGATAACCGAGGGGGGAGAATTCTAATCCATATCAGAGTTGAAAACGATTGAATTGTTTCAAGTCATACTGAATCTGTTGATTTACTATTGAGTCAAATTATGCAGTTCAACTGGTAAAAGTTCGACTGACCTCGCATCTCATATAAAGATCTGATTTTGCGGAAGGCGGATTTTTTGGAAAGTTAAGCTTGTACGTCTTTGAAATCTTTGAAATCTGATTATTTCCCCAGTAGTGTGACAATGAGCACTTAAATTGAATATGTAAACTGAGCAAAGCTCAATACAATAAATTTTGAACCTTTAACGTTGACAAGCAGGCATTCAATAGACAATGTCCATGGATGCCAGTGTCTTTATTATGAATAAGCAGCCATTACCGGTTTCGATTTTGCTTAAGGATCCGATCAGATGGCTTTACTCTAATTCATCATAAATGACGATGAAACTTCAATCAATATCTAGAATAGAGGAGATACAGTATTAAAATGTACGACTTCAATGCCATCTGATGAGATCCGTAAGCAAAGTCGAAACTGGTCATGTCTGCTTATTTATAAGGAAAGGAATACCCTCTTGTCTAATTAGGAGATCAAATCTTTACTCGACTGAGTTACATTAGCGTTTCTGGACTATCTAACATATATGATATTATTAATGATTCTTTATTTCGTCCAACCAACCAAAGTTGCGACGTATAAATGATGGAGAAGTCATGAAAGTAATAAAATTTTTTCGATTTTGCCAAAACTATCAAGTCATACAAGTGTTTTATCTTGTGGAAGTGTACATAGTCATAATGAATATAGAGAAACTGTGATTTTTCGACCTTCAGGCGTTTTTAAAAAAACCTGATCATAGAGTATTGAGGATGCAGTACCTGAATCCGGAACCTAACCATAATGAAATTCGATCCAAGAATAATGATGTATGCAAAAGCGCAATTAAATATCTTCCGCAAGTTTTCAAACTTAGAACGACTATATTTACACACACAACTATAGCACATCAACATAGAAATAAAAGCTTGTTCGATCCTTGTCTAGCCGAGAGAAAAACTGCGCGGTGAGATGATGATAGTACAATTCCTTTAGTGATTTGTTTCTAATAGTTTATAAGCATAAAAAAACAGGCCACTAATGAACTTGAGTTATCTGTTACAAAGCTGTTAGTTTATTAATGATTAGCTTTAAAAAAGCTAAAATTCGAAAAAAATGATCTTGCGCCTACGCGTTACCAAGTACTTTTTGTGAGCTTTTATTTAAAAAGATAAGCAAATGTGGATTTTCGATCCTTATTTATCCTTTTTATTCGATTGTATCTGAAATAATGATGAAACCCGAACTCTTCAACTTTTGCTGAATACTAAAAATAAGATTCGAGTTTCCAATGTTAGATAAACTTTTGATTAAGGGGGCCCCTCCCCTTAGAAAAATGGCTTTTTTCGAAAATAAATCAATATTGAGTTTTTAGTATAGGAAGATGCGCCGAAATTTCCTCTTTCAGAATATGTATGGGTTTTTTAAAAATGACTAGGTTTCCAAAGACATATCGTAAAAAAATTCCACCCTACTATCCTGTTTTCCTAGAAATTTTTATGGTTTTCATTTTTCGAAAAACTGTTGATTGTCCCATATAACCGCATTGCAAATAACATTTTTTTATATTAAGTATGATAGATAGCGTTAGCTTATTCACCTGTTACGCGCTTTAAAAAAGTCCATTGACATTTATTGAAAATATACCATGTAAACATGTTTTTTTTGGGATTTGGCTGTAATAATTCATTTCTAAAACTTCTTTTGTGTTTTTCTAAAAACGTAGTTTTCAATCGGGAAAATTGGAATCACTCCTTCATATCTCGAGCTATACCCAATATTTTTTTTTATTTTAAAGGTCTCGACCAGAGTAAACTTTTCATCGACCAGTTTTTTTTTAATTCGACTCCTGGGCTGTGAAAAGTTGGTTTTACTGTCGTCGAATTACAGTTTTTTTATGATTATTTTAAGGCATGTGCACCAAAACATTAATAAAAAATCAATAATACACAATTTAAAAATTCTATCTGGTGAAAAGTTGCATGCTGATATTAGCTTTAATTTGAGACAACCCTGAGCCTCCTACCTTGTAATACGACGGAGTGATGTCGATTTTCCTGAAGGCCAAAAATGACCTATGATGCGGCTGGAACTCCGGTCTAGTACGACCAATCGGGCTGAAAATTTTACCAGAAACGTATCTCACCAGGATCAGTCATCCCTGAAAATTTCAGCTCAAAAGACCCATTCTAAGTGGGAAATCATTTCTGAGGGGGGGGGTGGCTTAAGTTTTAATCAAAATCAGATGAGATTTGAACTTCGTGTCCTGACTCTACCTTTAACTGTATCTTATTCCGATCATTTATGTAATTTACAAAACAAAACGTACATCTACTAAGTACGATGAATTCAGCTAAGAGCGAGACCAGTCGTAACTGGTAGTCTTGACCTCAATGCATGTCTAATATGGATTAAATGTGGTGTGTAAATCATTTTTTATCATTCTATTCGTATGAAGAGATCCAATGCATCGAATCAATATGGTCTACCAATAATTTCTCGAGTGACATCAAGAAAGAACAAGCGAAGTCCTTTCAGAAACACGTTTGATAGAATTAAATGGTTCTATGAAACGCCAGTAGTACGCTTTCACTATAATTTTGTAAGCATTTTTTACTCTGTTACTCGTTACTATCTAATGTTGAATACATTCATTTTCTTCCATGTTTAGATATTCTTTATTTTATTTCTGGGTTTGTTCAGTTATGTTCTGCTTGTCGATTATTTTCCATTGAATGTCTATGGCGAAACGCGATCTGGCATTCGAAATTTACCGATTCCGATCACTGAAATTATCTTGCATATTACCATTTGGAGTTTGACTATCGATGAAATCTACCAGGTCAGTCTTCTTTCTCATCAGAATCAACATTATCTCATGATTTTCTTCTTTATTTGTTATGTATTTATCTATCAATAGTTCATCCGATACCGAACATTAAAATATCAATACAGCGCCAATCTTTGGAATTGGATGGATTGGGCAGGCATTTCGTTTTACTTGACTGCGTTTATCATGCGCTGGTTTGTTATAGAATCAGTCTTTACTTGTTCAAAGTAAGCTGATTCTTTTTAATTTTGTCTTGATACTCGTAGTTTGCTAGTATTTAATTAAATAATTTTCATGTCAGTTGAACTTGAAAAGAAAATCTGCAATACAGACTGAAAAGTGATGTATTTGAATATAGAATACAAGTGTACCCAAGTAATTTTGCAAGGTAGTATTATTCTGACACGAAAAGTAAAACTAAGCAGCGTGCTCTATCTCTTACTTTTCGAACAACGCTCGAATTTTTCAGAAATATGAATTATTTTACATATTTTGTTCATTTTTATCAGTTTTTTTTCCGTATGAAAGTAACGTTCAATCTATATTAATCGTTGATAGAGTTTTATTTATTATTAATCACTCCATCATTTTCAGTGACTTTGAATACTATATATGGTAGGTTTTAATTTTACACACATGAAACATGCTAAAATTAATAAGACGATTAGTAGTCGTAATCATTTTCCGAAAAAAAATCTTTTGTCGAATAGATCTCACTGTACTTTGTAAAACACCTAGAGAAAACTTATATGTTCTTGTCTTCTCGACTGATTATCGTTTTATTGTCTAATTTACTCTCAAAAAATTGTGACATACAATGAGATCACTTTAGTAGCGCGGAAAAGATAATTAGCTTTCACAGGAAAAGGACATTTCCGATGAATGATCGGCAGACAGCTTCCGTCGATTTCTGTTTCAAGTCAAGAATACGGTAACTTTCCCAATTAACTGAATTGGATATTTAATTTTTGTTCGAACTCTAGTTGTGAAGTCTTTTTAGTTAACTTATTAACGAGGAGATTTATAGTGAATAAGATGCATGTTAGACTTTTACTTTGTTCAGAATATTCATGTCGATTGATCTTATTATTTGGTATATGCGAATGCTCTATTATTTTACTGCAAGCAAAAAGTTGGGACCAAAATTAGTCATGATCTATGAAATGGTGAGTCTCCCACTTAAGAGAGTAAACATTTTGCTTACGGAACTCTGTTGTAGATGAAAGATGCTCTTTTGATCTTTTTCTGCTTTATACTTGTTATTCTCAGTGGATTTTCGATTGCTTCTTGGTCTCTATTGACAACTAATCAGCAAGTCATTTGGCTCAATACAGCTAATGGGTCGTCCTCCAATGCTACTGTAGTTGTGGAGACTGGCAATTGGGTCTGGAGTTGGCAACGATTCCGAGAAGTATTTAACTGGGGTATTTGGAAGGTGTTTGGACAAGTGGCGGAGCCATATAACAATGCTGTTAGTGGTACGCATAAACCTTTTATTATAGCTGCTGTTGAGTAACAATAGTTTCATGCTAATTATCTTAGAGAATGATTCTTATGGTGCATCTGTTTTTGTATTTGCCATTGGTTTTACAGTGATATCTAATGTACTTCTTCTGAATGTTCTCATCGCGATGTTTAAGTGAGTACAGAGGTATAATAAATTCCACGTTTCCGAACGATCGTTTCCTTGCACAATGTAGTGACAAATATGCAAGTATACAAGCGGAATCAAAGGACCTGTGGCGACGTCAACAATTCTGCCTCGTCTATGAATTTAAAGAGAAAACAGTGTTACCTCCACCACTGAATATTCCATGCTATCTATTTTGGCTCACAAGAACTCTTTACAGATATTGTAAAAAACGATGTGAATTATCCAAAAGCAATCAAAATATTAGTAAGATCATATTCACCATGAGATTTTGACAATGAATATCCATTTTTAGATGTCTCACCTGCGCAACCTTTCTTGACTGTTGATAGTGATGGAACCACTAATGAACAGTTTGTAGCCGTCAATATTGGTAAAATTTTACGTATTTTAAAATTTCGAAGATGATGTTTCCTTTTCAGAGGCATCAACTAACCAAAATCACCCGATCAGCATAACCACTAAGTCGTCTCTAGCCGATACTCGTCGTATAAATCGTGAAAAAGTCATTGCTGAAACATACTGGCAACATGTGTTTGAAGAGGAACAAAGGAAGAAAACGTAAGTTGTTGTGAGCAGTTTTTAGAGAATGCATGATTTGAGCTACACTTTTCAACTTAATCAATTATCGTTGCGTTTCTTTTTACAGATTGAACAAAGAGAGTGGCGACACGGAAAAAAAAATACAGAACCATGCAGATCAAACGCCGCTTAGTGGAACTATTCAGGTAGACCATCTATTCTTTTGTTACAGTTTATTATTTTATAGCAAGCATGAACGCGTACATGACATATCATTTAGATTTTTTGAATAAAAGTATAAGCTATTCATCCGAAGAAGTTGTTTCTCTCATAAATGAGTCCATCCATGTAAACTTCTCACAGGTTATTTCAAATCGAATGGGACTCTTAATATACTGCCAAGAAGCATCAAATTATTTATTCAAACGATAATGAATGTGATGAAATCATCATATTTCCAGTGATTTTGTGCAACTCAGTTGTATGCTGGGCTCGGATTCGACCTATATTTCCTATAAAACCTATATTTTAGCGAAATCCTTCATTTTGTCCTATATTTTCACTAATTTTCCTATTTTACCTATATTATATCGAAAAAAGTGGGAAAGTGCTCGAAAACTTCTATTTATACAGTTATTTATGTACTTTTAATCGGACAAAGACGAGCTTTATTTTAACATCACCTCGAGCTCCTTAGCCTTTACTAAGACTGAGTGATTTCTATTCTCTTGAAGGCACGAAAACAGACCCAAAGTTCAATCTTTTAAGGTATATCGAGATGAAATTTTTATGACAAGCATATCTCACCAGAATCACTAGTTCCTGAAACTTTCAGCCGAAATACTCCATTTTAGGTGAGAAATCGTGTCTGAGGGAGGGATCTTAAAACAGAAGTTCACATGTCTTTGAATATTTACCGGTAAATATACTCAGAGACCTTCAGTCTTTATAATATTAAACATATACTAAACCCCTACGGCTCCAGAAACATTGGCATTAATAAAAAAATTGAACCAAAATTTTTCAGTTTTTGCTTTTTAAACTTGGAGTAAGAGCCATTAAGTAATAGGGTATAAAATCAAAACTGAAACTGAACCTTTTACTAGCAACTGAAAAATTGCTCAGATGTTTCAGATTTTTAATTCGGATACATCAATCGATAATCGCACTCACGTTCCATTCTATTAATAAAGTTAGCGCGTTTTTCGTATTGGATGAAATGAAATATTAATGATGTTCAAATGACTGTCGAAGTAGTACAGGGTGGGCCATAAATAACACGGCGACAAGAAATTAAAATATCTTCATTGCAGCTTGAGTAAATGGGCTGATTTTTTTATCAATTCAAGAGACATGTTCAAAGTTTATGTTTATAAAGACATGCTTAGAGAGACTCTTTGCTAAGTATCAGTAGTGATCTCAACAAAAAACAATTTTACGTTTTCATGGATAAGAAAAGAAAACAACATCCTTAACAAAGGATCTCTCTAGACACATCTTTATGTATACAAAGCTTGAGCATGGTTCTACCGTTGATAAAAATATCAGCTCGTTTGCTTGAGTCGTAATGGAGATATTGAATTCTTTTTCGACCGTCTGACTTGTCAGGATGACCCAAAAAACCCACACAGCCGAAAAAAAATTGAATATCGCCATTTTGGCTCGAGTGAACAAGCTCATATTTTTATCAATGGTAGAGACATGCCCAAGCTTTATATACAGAAAGACATGTCTAGAGAGATCCTTTCTTAAGTACATTGTTTTCTTTTCCTATCTATGAAAAAGTAAATTTTTTTTGTGAAAATTATTAGTGATACTTAACAAAGGCTTTTTCTAATCGTGTTTGTATAAATTTAAAGTGCAAATATACCTCTGTTTTAGGTAAAAAAATCAGCCCGTTTGGTTGAGTTATAGCAGAGATATTCAATTTTTTCTCCGGTTCGTTGGTTTTTGACTTATCTGTTCCTATCCGTGAAAAAGTCAAATTTTTTTGTTGAGATCACTACTGATACTTAACAAAGAGTCTCTCTAAGCATGTCTTTATGAATACAAACTTTGAACATGTCTCTTGAATTGACAAAAAAATCAGCCCATTTACTCAAGCTGCAATGGAAATATCTTAATTTCTTATGGCCGTGTTATTTATGGCCCACCCTGTATATCATTAGTTTGAACGAGATTTTATATGTTACTATTGCTGTGCAACTTCATCACACGCCATTGTTTCATCCATCAATTATACTCAATTTAAATATCAATATAGAAAGACAAACATATAAGCTATTTATACGTATTTATAAAAGAAGCAAACAGATATGTTTCACCACTAATGTTCATTTTAGACGTGTTTGTGTTGATAACACTGGCATGTAAAATAAGCATCTTTTGCCAAATCAATGCTTCTACATCGCAGGAAGAAAAAACCGTCCCATTACATCAAAATCCTGATCTGTCCATTCGTCTCTCTTTTACTTTTATTTCTAAAAAAATCGTTTTTTCAGAAAAAAATAGCGTGATCTTTTTGGCAAAGAGAAAACAAATTTTTTAAAAATTACTGATAAAGTATTTAGTAGCCGCGATTGATACTGAAACCATGATTATGTTCAGATACTTGGTATTCCTAGGAAGCTCAGAGCTCTCCGATCATTCCTACTAACTCTGCTAAAAAATCGTGAGTGGCATAAGCAACATAGTTAGACGTTGGAGCAGAAACAATGCATATATATATTTTCCCTATTTTCTATAGAAAATCCTATATTTTTGCAAAGTCCAATCCTTTAAGGATTCCTATTTTTTTACAAACTCCCAATCAGAGGCCAGGTTGTATGTGTAAGATTGACAGATGAAATCAATCACTATACGATCTCCGATTGTTAATCAATCATGAATTGGCTAACTATCTCACGAACATTTTGGGTACGCAAAAGAAATATAAAATTTCGTCTTATACGCTTTCCATGCACTCTGAAAATATTTTGTATAAAGATTTCCTACCAATTAATGAAAATTTGGCAGTACTGATTCTATAGATGTTTTTTTTATAAATTTTCATATACTTCTAATTCATTCTTCATCTATGTCAGAGTTTCGCAAAATATTTCTAGCAAATGTATATTCTACTCAATGACGGAATAACATCGATAAAAAGCTGTTTAGACATTCATAACTATTGGAAGATCACAATATTATATTTGTCAGAATTAGCTAGTTATCTCCAAATCCACTTTTTTTAGATCAATTTTGCTCCGAGTTCACTAAATCTACTTCAGTAGTGATGAAAACAATAGAACAGAAAAAATTCAGGTTATTTTGATTTTGTACGTGTCGATTTCGACTAATTTCAACATATGCTGCTCGTATGATATTAAGAATGAAATATACTTCGAGAATAAATCGTATACAAGTATGAGAGATAAAGAGACTGAACGGAATTTGTAAAATCAAAGCCAAAATAATTTCAGCTTCCCCATCTCTGCTACGTCCTCCATTATCTGAGCCAATTTAGTCGACTCAAAACAAAATAAGCATAACTGACCTTACTTAATCTTGGAGGATAATTAGCTACGAGAGACCAAAAACAGATAGAAGTGAACTCAAACTAATTTCAAAAGATAGCTGGACACAATCAGATGTTAATTGGAAAGCCATAGGTTTTATCAGTGTAATATCCTCGGCAGAAATAAAACGCACTTTTATGGATTGTTGCACATACTGATATAATTTCCAAGTAGCATAGCTTTATTTCATCGCAACAGTGAAACTAGCTGTGCCTATGACGATAGGTACTTGTACACGGCATAATTCAATTATTATTCCTCTCTTAGACTTTGCCCTTTTCCTTACTGTCATGAGTGATCTTCTGTAGTGTTTTGGCATTAATATCAGTGGTAAAAAGTGCTGATAATCACTTATTAATATTCAAAATTTGATTTTGATCCACAAATGTATTAATTAGTATTTATTCATACAAGTATTATCCCAAATGAAGTATCTCTGATCGTGCGAGAATTAAGTTGGAACCTTTCATCCACCTTTGAACAAATGAAACTAATCCGACTCGACCTAAATCCGAGCTAAAACAACCTTAAACCAAAGAAACCTAATTCGATTCAGTTCCTACGAGCTAATTTTAGTATATTCTATAATTCACGAAGGTCGGATTTATGTAAATCGTTATTTAGGATTGATTGCAGAGAAGAAATACTGCTCGCGTCCGTACGAACATTTGGCTAGAAATGAGCTTTTATCGGTGCAAACAGTAACAAACTTACTTTGAAACCCGCTCTGTCTGATGCCATCAACGATTTTGCTATCGAACATAAATATCCTACGAGATCAGTTACTCAAAATTAGTATGATTACACAAATATCTACTGAAAATTAAAATTTCCAGAAATGTAAACGAACTGGTTAGAGAATTTAATATATATTGCGAATTTGAAGACTGCCTGTAAAATAAAGAATTGGTTACAGAAAACAAGACAAGATATTCTAGAAATATTCATACGAACTTGACTGTTGTCTTCTATTTTCTTGACACTATGATATTCAACAAAGTTCTAAGTTGAAATTTCGATTTCGTAGTTAAAAAATCGGAACTGTATTCATATGGATATTTCTGGAATAACAAACTGCTTTCGCATTTTGAAGATTTTCGAGAAAATATAATATCTATTATCACTTTTCATCTTTATACCGATTCTACTTATAGGCCAAAACTGAATTGACAATTAAGAAAAAAAAAAGTATTATTTGATATATTATATTTTTAAAATATCAAAAAAGCTACAAGAGAATTGTTCGTAAATAATTAGCTGAATATGGAGACGTTCTAGCGAATGTGTAATTATACAAAGTGAACAATTTTACTATAAGAAAAATGTCTCAAAGTGAGCAACTAATTTTGAAAGTAAGGACAATATATGAAGAATAATGCATAGTTAAAAACGTAAAAAAACGATAAGTACCAAAAATATTTTCAGAAAAAAGAAATATTTACCATCTTATGAGCGACAAAGAATAATTTATAGCTTGCGTTCATTATATTACAATAAACATGTATGTTATAGTTGTATTCTTAATATAAGTTACACATTCACTACAGCTGCTAAAAAAATAGAGTTCCTCACATCGTTGACTGACTTCTATATGTAGCTGAATAATGACTCCACAATCATCATTGTCTAAAAGATATTCCAAGAAGCAGTGTTAATTTTCTCTTTTATGTAAAATCTAGAGTGATCTTCTAGGAAACTGGAAATAGTTTTAAAACATTTTTTAAAATCTTTGTTGATTTTTCAGCTAGTTCGGAAATTGTTTTTTCAGAACCCGGATTAAAATTCTGCTTTACAATAAATCAAACATTTTTCTAGATACTATAAAAATCGTTCGAAAATTAATGCCAATTTGAGAACTTTTATGTTTTCCCTAATTTCATTTTGCTGAAAGTAGAATTTATTTAAGATTTATACTGTAAGCTGTATTCTCGGAGCCAATGTTTTTTTTAATTTGATCTTTAAGCCTTCAAGAAAAAGTTTAAGTTAGCTCATAATGTTTTCTGAGCGACTACGTTCAGTAAACTCAGTACACTAAGATTACTAAAGGCGCAAAATAGCTCATATGTATTATTATAATATTCTTCAATCTTTTCTCTATTAGTATACTCAGTACTTATTTGTAAGAGTTATCATCGAGCGTATTGAATACTTGCGAAAAATCATATTTTTTATAATACATTGCAATCAGTTGAATAATGTAAAACGGAAAAATGACAAAGAACTTCTCTTGAAAAAGTAGGCACAGATTTCCTTCAGACGTTTTTCGTGCAAAATATGTGTGAGTTCTAAATTTCGCTTTAGTTTATCACTAGGTAAGTCCGCATTATTTTGCAAGAACGTAATAGCTATATAGAGAGAATGACGACAGTAAGAAGAGGTGCCGTAGATGATGAACACAAAAAAGATTACATAAAACAAGCTGAAAGAAAGTATAACAGAAGAAAAACAGAAGTCCATTACACAGATATATATGACAGTGCAAAATCCAGCACATGACTAACAGCAAGACAGAAGAAGAAGAACGTAAATATACAAATATAATCATACAGGTAAATGGAAAATATATCGTATGATCGTATCTAAAGAACGTGCTGGCCATAACAATATGTCTTTGAAAACCTTCTTTTTTCTTAGCCATCATTTTCAAAGTGATACCCAAATAGTTCTGAGGAAGCAGTCCATTTCTGAGTAGAGACGACACATAATATTCTGTCGCACAAAATAAGCACGTTGTAGAGACGTGACTAAAGAAAGAGAATCAACAATTGTGAAAAATATATTCACACCATTCTCAAGCGACTCTAAGACATACACAATTTGCCATTGCTGGCGCGTGTTTTATATTTCTGTAAAGTTGTTCTACTTCCATTCATCCATGTATCGCTACTTCAGGTATGAAATTGGTGTAGGCAACCGGCTGATCTGCTCCACTTAGATTGGTGTCAGTGTGGTGGTAAAAAATCTAGACTGATTCTACTTTTATGGTAGATGCTAGTTCCTCGAACTCTATCCATCTGTCTGGTCAGCTTCGTACTATCTATCGATCAGTACATCCATATAATTATCTGAGAACTAATCTAATAAACTATTTCCTTGTATTTTTAAAAGAATACCTATGGACACAATTGTTGCTTGGATTAATTTAAATAACGAAACTGTTACTATTTTTTGAAACGCACTTATCACTGTCATAGTCCTGGCGACTGATATAAATGAAATAAAATACAACTTATTTCTTAAAATAACACTTACCATTGAAGTTGTCATTATAGCTAACCTCACTAAATGATAGATGTTTTTTTCTTAATTTACTTTCTCAATGCATTGTAACTACTATCCATTTCAAAATAGAAGGCGAGTGATTGTAAGTTGAA